>QXEO01001820.1:0-203733 GCA_007115705.1 Dactylis glomerata
CTTTGTGCGTATTTCACATGCTTGCTTCTCTCTTGCGGCATTAACTAGCAAGTCTTTTTGCACCTTGGTAAGCTGATCAATTTGCGTTTGAACCATTTGAAAATGTTTAGCAAGTATCTTCACATCATTGGCGGTTCTCTCCACAATATCCTGCAACTTGTTAATAGCTCTAGAATTCTCCAACAAATGATTATGCACCATTCTATTAAAATTTTCTTGCTTAACAATAAAGTTATCAAACTCATCTAAGCATTGATCAGGGGGTTTAGTATAAGGAATATCTCTTTCATCAAAGCGTTGGAGAGAGTGTACCTCAATAGTAGATGAGCGAGGGATTGGCTTACATAATTCTTCAATAGGAGGTAAATTCTTCACATCTTCGGCCTTAATACCTTTCTCCTTAAGAGATTTCTTAGCCTCCTTCATAACTTCATCATTTAATTCAATCATCCCTCTCTTCTTTGGCGTAGGCTCTGTAGATGGCGCAGGAGTTGGTGCTGGTGTTGGCTCAACTAAAGTCCAATCATCATGATTCTGGCTTATTTCAGCCATTAATTCTTCAGCTTCAGCCGGAGTTCTTTCCCTGAAAACACAACCAGCACAACTATCCAAATATGACTTAGATTCATCCGTTAGTCCATTATAAAATATATCAAGGAGTTCATTTTTAGGCAATGGTTCTTTAGGCAAAGCTCTAATTAAAGAACAAAACCTTGTCCAAGATTCAGGCAGTATCTCTCCTTTTCCCTGTTCAAAATTAAAGATTTTCTGCACAGCAGCATGTTGAGCACTAGCGGGAAAATATTTCTAAAAGAAAGCATTAACCAAAGCAATAGGACTAGTAAGAGATCCAGGAGACAAGCTATTAAACCAAGTTTTAGCAGCATCTTTCAATGAGAAAGGAAAAATCTTAGCAACAAAGTAAGTGCGGAGCTTAATATCATCAGAAAACAAATTACTCAAAGTAGAAAGCTCATTCATGTGCTCCATAGCACTCTCATCTTTAGTACCACAAAAAGGAGTTTTCTCAACAATAGATATGTAAGATAAATCCAAAGAGAAATCATAATCCTTATCTCTAATATTTATGGGAGAAGCAGCAAACTTAGGATCAGGAGACAAATTATATCTAACAGAACGTCTAGTAAGAAGTTCTTTAACATTACCTGCATTACGAGCAGCACGTGCTTCTGCAATAAAATCATCATTAAGCTCAATGTAAGCATCATCATCATAATCATCACTAGGGCATTCCCTAGACTCAGGTGAACTAACAGGTGTAACAGTGGTGTTTCCCAACTTAGCTCTAGCAATAGTAGCATCTAAAAAGGAACCTAGTGAACCACTCTCATCAAGCACAGTAGAAGCATCATCTAAATTATCAGTGGCATTTTCAATCTCAGCAGAAGTAGTAGAAGTAGCGTGTGGGTGTGGTGGTGTAAGCAACTTACTCATAACAGATGGCGAATCAAGAGCAACAGAGGTGTTGAGAGTCGTACCTCTTCTTGTAGTGGATGGCAATATAGGAACTTTTCCATCACGAGGTTTACCCATGATGAAAGGAGTGCAGCGAACAATATGAATACCAAGTGAACTTACAAATAAAGCTATGTTCCCCGGCAACGGCGCCAGAAAATAGTCTTGATGACCCACAAGTATAGGGGATCGCAACAGTCTTCGAGGGAAGTATTACCCAAATTTATTGATTCGACACAAGGGGAACCAAAGAATATATGTAAGCCTTAACAGATGAGTTGTCAATTCAGCTGCACCTGGAAACAGTCTCGCTCGCAGTGGTTTATCAGTAGCAATAGTTTTATAGTGATGACAGTAGTGAAACAGTAACAGCAGTAGTAAAATAGCAGCGGTAAAAGTAGCAGTTGTAAACAGTAGGAACAAATACTGTAGGCATAGGGATGGATTACGGGCGTTGCATGGATAAGATAATTCATGAAATCAATGAGATATTGGCATTGCAGATAAATAATGATAAAGCATCCTAGTACAAACAATCATAGGCATGTGTTCCGTATATAGTCGTACGTGCTCACAAGGAGAAACTTGCACGACATCTTTTGTCCTACCAGCCTGTTGCAGCAGGGCCTCAAGGGAAACTACTGATAATTAAGGTACTCCTTGTAATAGAGTACCGGAGCAAAGCATTAGCACTCGGTGAACACATGTGATCCTCACATCATAGCCATCCCCTCCGGTTATCCCAATTTCTGTCACTTTGGGGCCTCGGGTTCCGGACAACAATATGTGTATACAACTTGTAGGTAAGACCATAAACAACAAGTATCATCATAGAAATAATAACATGTTCAGATCTGAAATCATGGCACTCGGGCCCAAAGTGGCAAGCATTAAGCACAACAAGTTGCAACAATGTCATAGGCACTAAATAAAGATACTAGGCACTATGCCCTATCAATCTCATATCAAATTATATGAACAATCTCATCCAATCCCTACCATCCCCTCACCTACAGCGGGGGAATTATTCACACATGGATGGGGGAATCATGGATGGTCGATGGAGGAGCGTCAGTGGTGATGGTGATGAAGATCTCCTCCGAATCCCCATCCCGGCAGGGTGCCAGAACGGAGTTTCTGGTTCCGAATCGCGGTTTCTGATGGCGGCGGCGCAGCGGAAGTCTATTTGGGAAAAACGCCGTCTCCCCGATATTATGTCGTTAGGGGGTATATGTACGCGAGAGGGGAGGTCGAGAAGGGTGCTGGGGCCCCCTCACGCAGGGGTGGCGCGGCCAGGGCTGGGCCGCGCCACCACTGTGTGACGGCCCCTCGAGCCCCTTCTCCCTCCTGTCTTCTGGCTCCGTGGGTCTTCTGGTGAAATAGGATTTTTCATGATTTTTCCCAAATTTTTACTGGAAGTTGAATTTCTGCACAAAAACGAGACACCAGAGCAATTCTGCTGAAAACAGCGTCAGTCCGTGTTAGTTGTATTCAAAACACACAAATTAGAGGAGAAACAATAGCAAAAGTGTTCGGGAAAGTAGATACGTTTTGGACGTATCATTCTTCTAAAAGAAATATTCAGCGGATTGTTTGAAAGCACGTTTGCAACAGAAACTTGTTTTCGTTGCACTATAGAATATAAAGAAGGGTATTGATGTGCCAATGACTTGTTCCCTAGCCACGTATCTTCCCAAAATCTCGTATTTTCTCTGTTACCCACTTTAAATGACCCTCTACTAAAAAAAATCCTCCTTTATTTTCATTAGACCTTTCCAAAAAGGAGAGTCATTTGGCTTAACTGTTACATCTGATAAAGATTTAGAATGAAGGTATTTGTTTTGTATAAGTTCTTGCCACATTCCTTCTTCACTTAGCAACTTAGAAAACCATTTACTAAGAAGACATTGATTTTTTAATCTCCAACACTTCTATCCCAAGACCCCCTTGATCCTTTGGTCGACAAATAATGTTCCATTTAGTGAGTCTATATTTACGTTTATGTCCATTGCTTTGCCAAAAAAATCGTGATCTAAAAAAATCAAGTCTCTTTTGGACCCCTTTCGGTAACTCGAGAAAAGAAAGCAAAAACATGGGTAGACTGGTGAGTACCGAATTAATCAAAACTAGACGGTCGCCATAAGACAGAAGTTTTCCAATCCAACTACTAAGTTTTCTCTCAAACCTATCTTCTACCGGTTTCCACTCGCCATTTTTTAACCTACGGAAGTGAATCGGAATCCCCAAGTACTTGAACAGTAGGGTTCCGGATTCGCATCCAAATAAAATCTTGTATTGTTCTTCCTCTTCTTTAGCTTTACCAAAACAGAAGATTTCACTTTTGTGAAAGTTGATTTTCAGACCAGAGAGTTGTTCAAAAATGCAAAGGATTAATTTCATGTTCAGAGCTTTTTCTAAATCATGATCCAAAAAAATAATAGTGTCGTCTGCATACTGTAGAATTGAGACACCTCCATCAACTAAATGCGGTATCAAACCATTTACCCGACCATCCTCTTTTGCATGATTGATAATAATAGCCAGCATATCGGCAACGATGTTGAACAAGATAGGTGACAGAGGGTCACCTTGTCGTAAACCTTTCCTAGTTTGAAAATAATGGCCAATGTCCTCATTAACTCTAATTCCAACGCTTCCATGTGAGATGAATTCTTGTATCCATCTACACCACTTAGGATCGAATCCTTTCATTATTAACGCTTGTTGCAAAAAATCCCAACGTACTTTATCATACGCCTTTTCGAAATCAATTTTAAGGAGCACACCATCTAATTTCTTTCTATGGAGTTCGTGAATGGTCTCATGTAAAACTACCACACCTTCAAGAATATGGCACCCCGGCATGAAAGCGGTTTGAGTGGGTCGAACTACAGAATGTGCAACCTTTGCAACTCTATTGGTACCCACTTTTGTGAATGTCTTGAAACTCACATTAAGTAAACAAATCGGTCGGTATTATTGGATCTGAATGGCATTCTCTTTCTTGGGTAATAAAATAATTGTTCCAAAATTAAGATGAAAAAGGGGTAGCTCATTTCTTTGGAACGCAAAAAACATGGCCATAAGGTCTTCTTTGATCACCTCCCAAAAATTTTGGTAAAATTCCGCCGGAAAACCATCCGGACCGGGCGCTTTATTTTTCTCCATTTGAAAGATTGCCTCATGAACCTCTTTTTCCGTAAAGTCAGCCGTTAAGATCCTATTTTCTTCATTGGATAATTGAGGGATATCATTATATTCAGATTCTATCATACGGACATGATTAGGAGTAGGATCACCAAACAAATTCTTATAATATTCAGAAATATAGGTCTTTAAGTTGTCTTGTCCAACTATTGTACCTTCCTCTTGTTCAAGTTGAAAAAATTTCTTCCGTCTGTGCTTACCATTTGCGATAAGATGGAAATATTTTGTATTGTTCCCTCCCTGTTGAATATGCTTAACTTTCGCTCGTTGTGCCCACTTAGTTTCCTCATCTCTTCTAAGCTTTGCTAATTCATCATTCGCATTTCGCAAAATTCTACGCTCGTCATTATCTAAAGGGGAGATTTCGGCCTTGGTATCCAAAGTATCAATTATATTTATTAGACGAGCTTTCTCTATCTTATAAATACTACTGCAGTTCTTAGCCCACCCTCGAAGATAGCTTCTAAGGTGTCTAATTTTGCTTTGCCAATTTTCCATAGCGTTAATATTTGAACCAGCAACTTTCCATTCTCTTTGCACTAGGTCATAAAATCCCTCTTGTCGGATCCATGATAGTTCAAACGAGAAATGAGTTTTGTTTCCAAGGTGAGCTTGTTCACCTGAGTCTATAAACAGAGGGGTATGGTCAGATCCTGTTCTTGTTAGAGCTCTGACCGAAACCATGGGAAACTTGTTTTCCCATTCAACACTAGCCAGAATCCTGTCTAACTTCTCAAAAGTTGGATTATCCCGACGATTTGCCCACGTATATTGTCGCCCGGAAAGCATAATTTCTCGCAGATCTAAACTTTCTATAATTGCATTGAACATGAAAGGCCACCTACCGTTGAAGTTGTCATTATTCTTATCTTCTTTGCGGCACAAAATATTAAAGTCTCCTCCTATAAGTAAAGGCAAGGTTTTTCATAGTTTTAGTTTCTTTATGAGGTTTGCAAACCAACTTTGTATCAAGTAGCGTGAGTCCATACTTGCACGAAAAGACTAGCCGTCCGATATATATGTGAGGGGTGACAGCCGGCTAAAATTAAGAAAACAATCGACAATCAATATACTACCTTCGTATCTACTTTTTATCCTCAAAACCGTTGTCACTACTTCCGTTCTTCGGTGACTTGGCTAAAAGCCTCACCACAGATTGATAACCGAGTCTGCAGTGATTAGGTCGGCCAAACTTATCCCATAGTCATCGGAGCGGAACCTCCTACGGGATCCCTCCCAAGGAACAGGGGGTTCGGGTCTCAAAAGCGTCTTCTAACTATCTTGTGTATCACACTCCTAGTCAAGCTCTCAAGAAGTGAGTTCCTGAGCATCTCCCTTGGCATCGCGGGTAACCGTTTGAGGCAATACGCTTGCCACGCCCACGCTATGACTCAAAGCACGTGGAGGAGGTATGTGTGTCACGCACGCCGTTCAAGTGAATAAGCCATATAAATTTAGTCAAATATTAACAAAATCTAAATTTGGCTAATAGTTTAGATAAAGATAAGAAGATTTATGAGACCAAATAAATATCAATAGATTTACTAGAAATATATTTTCACAATATAGTTATTTTGTATTATAAATGTTGATATTATGTTCTATATATTTAAACAAACGTAGTATGGTTGATGTTTTTACTAAATTTATATTTATTGAAATGGAGGTAGGATCCACATTAAAGATGCCTAGAGAGGGTGTAATGAAGCAAATCTCTTACTAAGTAATAGGGTAGGCCTAGATCTCAGTCAAATGAGATTTGATTTAATTAAATTTCAGTCAGGTGACATCACAACCTAGTTGTAACTCATAGGTTAGCATAAATCTCGAAGAAAATTTGAAGATCTAGATATTTTTTTCTCAGTTGAACCCCATGTATAATAGGAAAAACCTTAGTTGCAAGTCATGCCTAACTGAAAAAAATCTAGGTTACAATT
This sequence comes from Dactylis glomerata, assembly GCA_007115705.1. Lineage (NCBI taxonomy): Eukaryota > Viridiplantae > Streptophyta > Magnoliopsida > Poales > Poaceae > Dactylis > Dactylis glomerata. The sequence continues at coordinate 6,621 of QXEO01001820.1, forward strand.
CACGTGTAACTCACATGTAAGCACGAATCATAATGCAACGGTTCGGAAAAAACTGAGATTTAGTTAACTCGCAGACTTAGAATTAGCAAAAGTGTAATTTGACAACGAGCAACCGCTGGTATATGGCAATAGTTTATGCTACAACCCCTAAAGAAGAAATACGGAACTTATGCCACAGGGTATTTGTAATGCTTGGGGATCAAGCTGAGCTCGACATCCGATTTCCACCACTGCTGCAGGCCATGCGCGTTACGCAGCTGCGTGCGCCAGTGCGCGTCGTTGTCCATGCTGGAGTTCTTCCACAGCGTTGCTGATGGCAGGAGGTGCGGCCCCTCTTTTTTATCGCCGATGAGATAGGAGAACATGTCACGGTAGGACAGTGTCATGGCTGACCGGGCGGCGCCGCGCAAACGCTCCTCTAGCTGCTCCCTCTGCTCGAAGTAGTCGATGAAGCCCTGGCAGATCACGTCCTTTTCGTGAACATACAGGTTGGGCGCCCACGGAGACAACCGTTCGAACAGCTTCTCCATGCGCTTCTGGTGGGGATTGAGGATCAACCCGAGGCCGGCCTTCAAGAGGTGGCTCATGGCGTAGAGGTCGGTCTTCGCCACCTCCGTTGGATGAAGCATGTTGATCACCGGCGCCGATGACACCTGCGGCGGGTTGAAGAGGAAGGTCGGGAGGCTGAGCCCCTGCTCCTCCATCATGGCCCGTCCCACCTCCATGCGCCGAGAGAGTGCCCGGCAAGCCAGACGGCACAAGTTGTTCGCGCCGAGGGAGGTGCCGCACAACTCTCACGACCAGCTTTCTCTTCGGCGATGGTGGCGACGACCGCCGCGTGTGCTCGCTGGGAACGATTGCTTCCACTGAGGCAGTTGATCACTATCTTGACGTCAAGGTAGATGTCCTGTATCGCCTTGGGGTGCCGCAGCATGGTCCCTCGGAAGGCGCTGACGTACTGCGGAGCAGATGTGTGGCGTGGCAGTGGAGCGGCGTTTTTGTAGATGGCGCCAAAGATGAACTTATATCGCCCTTGTGCTTGAAAGAGTCGTCCCTGAGCACCTCCACGAGACGGAAGTGAAAGCTCTCCCACCACGCCGCCGCCAGCGCCTCTGCTTGCACCCTGCACATGGTTCTATCGCTCTCGAGGAGGTAAGTGCCTTTCACAATGGAGGCGGCAACGCATCGGCGGTGCTCCTCTATCTCCCTGTACCATTAATCTCCAATTAATTCCTCCGGTTCAATTTATGTTTAAGAAAAACTTTAAATAATTTGCTTAACATATGAGTAATATGAATTATACGATATGGCATAAAAATCATATGATTGAAAGCTTCTTTTGAATATGAATCAATGGGTATAGCTTCTATATTATATGACTTTTTTGTTAGTTTTTTCATCTCTGAACCGGGAGAAAATATATCTTAAGGACGTGGCTACAGAGTGCCCGGTTACCGATTAGTCTTACCCGGTGCCCTCCTGGTCGGAACAATTTTTTTCCTGAAATAGCATATGGTCCCATTCCTGATTAATTATTTACACGGGCGCGCGTCACGTGGCAAGAGCGGGAGTTACACTCATCGTCATGTGCAAAGATAGCCTGGATTCTTTCTCAACCCACGACCAAAATTTGATTGCCCCATGTGCAGGACAGACCCTCACGAAAATAGATATTGTTACACAAGAGGATGTAAAAAATACCAACGGTGGATGTAGAAAAGACAAAGATATTACATCCAGATTGAAATCGGGGAACCTAATATTATTATATTTTAAAATGAGGTGAACCTACTAATTTAAGATTCCGGGTGTAGAAAAAGAAGAAAAATACATCCAACACTACCATCATTTGGGATGTAAAAAAGCTAAAAAATACAACCAGCTTCAAAAAAATTACAACTAGAACTAGGGGCTTTGCTACATCCAAAAATGGGGTGAACCTACTAGTAATACTAGATGACACCCCGCGCTTTGCTGCGGAAATATTTGATATATCTAAGATGTAATAAAAGCTGAAAGAATACGCAACACCACCCATTTAGTTACAAAGGAACCAATGTATAAGAACACCACAACATGAGTTATAGGAAAACTACAAACCGATATATTAGATGATTCAACATAAAACATTTCATGAAAAAATACAAACCTTGAGGACTATAGGAATAATTATTTCAGATATGTATATAGTTACAATTGAGACATAAATTTCTTAAATATATAGCAACTGTTGTTCGTTGTGGATCAAAAAATGTCACTGCAATCCTTGAACAGCTTGGAAAACTAAAAAAGCATAAATTACATTCATACCAAAGATTACATGAAAAACGTGGCTTTACTTCCCTAAAAAAAGAGTAGATTTCCTGAAAGCATAAATTACGAAAGGTGGAAGACTACATGCAGAGGAGGCATCCGTAGTGAAGCCCGGCATGCATAACACCACATAAACACATAGACTCAGTCTCAAATGATAAATAATGGAATGGATTAGTGTAAACGTTAATAAAAACCCTGTTGTTGTACTAATTCTTAGAATAATCTCCGAGAACTACACTAACTAATGGCCGATGAGATAGACAAACAAATGGGATCAAGTTACTCTGAAAATGAAGCAATATGACATCACAAATGTTTCCACTGCATCGTTTATTAAATTACAATGACTCACAACAAAGTATTATTAGCCAGTACCTACAGATTAGTCAATACCTCTTGGATCAACCACGGTATTTTTCACTAATTACAAAATTCATGTGGAAACGCTGCAATCAAACTGGAAATCTTGCAAGGCGAGATCCAAAATGCCAATAATATATCTAGATAAAATAGTCTTCAAATCTGCAATGGTAGAATAAAAGCGAATTGGTAAATTCTTTTCCTAGTTAAAATAGATTTTTAAGGGAATCTGCAATCGAAGAAGAACATGACTGAGTTACAGAAATCCGTAAAACTCAGAAAAGACAAACATGAGAAAAAAGGATAAAAGATATGTACCTTCAAATTGGGCACTCACCTTAGATCCACTGATAAATTCCCAATAGTATGCTAGCTGATACCAATCTAACCCTTATTTTCTCCAAATCGCTATCTGACGAAATTTCAAATAAAGATTTTCCTGAACAATCCGTATATAAAGTACAGCTTCAGAAAAGTACGCTTCCCAAAAGAGAGAGGAACGGACAGTGAAACCAACGCATGCAACGCTGGAGATTGAAGGGACCGTCCTGGAGGATTGCAAGCTTGTGGGAGGAGGCAGATAATAGCAACTCTAATTTCCCAGTGAACAAAGAACACAAGGGGCAAAACGTCTAGGGGATTTGAAGTCAGAGCTCAACCTGGCAGATTGAGAAGGGGCTGAAAAAATTTAAGCAGAAATTCAAATGAGGAGGCCTCGTTTTTAACTTAGAGGCAGTAGGTGGTGGCGGATGAGATCACGAGCAGTTTTCACTCAGTTGATTGGTGGCTTCATGAGCAATTATGAGGAGAAGGCCTCAAGTCATGGCTGTAAATTCATGAGGAGGACGAACGGTCAGAACAGCGAAGGCGAACAGCGGTTTTGTGGCTGCTTCCCTTTTCTAGCCAGTTGCCAGCGAGCTTGCGAGCCCACGAACGGAATTTCAGCCCGTGTATGAGAATTGACGGAGGAAGCAGCGATGTGCGACGAAACTCTGTGTGACTGCACATGCGTGAACACACACAGTGGGAAAAGGGGGTGACGTGGCTTCACCAGAAGCCTGAAAAATAAGGTAGTGGGGGGTTGGTATTTAGATATAAAAGATAAGATCCCGGATGTAGAAAAAGAAAAAAATACATCCAACAGAACCATCATTTGGGATGTAAAAAAAGATAAAAAATGCATCCAACTTTGGGGTGAACCTAAATCCCGGATGTAGAAACATAAGAAAAATTACATCCAACACTACCGTCATTTGGGATGTAAAAAAGATAAAAAATGCATCCAGCTTAAAAAAAGAATAACTAGAACTGCGGGTTTTGCTACATCCTTCGATACTTATGGATGTAGAAACTAGGGAGCAATGAGAAACGGGAGTTGAGGGGAAGAGGAGTGGTGGCGGGGACATGCGGCGCGCTGGACCATGGGAGAGAGGGACCAACAGCTCGCGGTGGGGGACGATGCCCTTCCCGGCGACACCAGGTGAGGAGGAGATTAGACGGAGCTCGGGGATCTGGTGCGCCCAGAGGCCGTGGAGCGGGCACACGGAGGATCCGCACCGCGGCGGTGCGCGATGTGAGGAGGGGATTAGATGTCGGCACTGGGCAAGCCACAACTTGTCGACGGTGAAGAAGCACGGCGTGGAGGTGGCACGAGGAGCCAAAGAGCTTGAGTAGGTCGCAGGGGCGGAGGCGGGCGGATATCATGACGAGGAGGTCTGCAGGAATCACGGCGCTCAGGCCGGAGAGGCGGCTGGAGGCGACGCTGGCGGAGGTGGCGGCCGGCGGCGGCCGAGCGATTCATGGCGGTAGTACTCTCCCGTATATGTGTATGCGAGAAGGAAGAAGGGGAAAATCTCGTCGAGAAGATAAGGCTCGGTCGTGGTGGGCCCCAAGCCACTGTCTCCAATTGACAGCGGCACGCCACGGATATAAGGCTAGCAGAGTGTAGAGTGATCTGTTTGATCGGACGGAGGAAAAGGGTGGGCACCGGCTAAGACACGATCGTGCCCAGGCACGTAATAGATTTCACGATATCTTAAATGTATGAATGCCAGAAATGGAATGCTGGACGACCATGAGGAGGACACGAGACGAAGCATACCAGTCAATCTTCATCGCTGAAGAACCGGTGGGCATCATATGAGTCGGCCCAGACTTGTCGAAGCGGTCGGTGAGGTCGATACTCGAAGCCATCGAGGAGGCAGGCGGTAGGGGATCAAGAAGCAGTGCTGACTGCTGAGCCAAGTGCTCTTCTGGAGCACCGTCGGAATCTGCTTCGGTGCGCTTTGTGCTTTGCAGTGAAAACGTACTGGAACGACAAGCATATATATATACATGTATGTGTGACTATGTGTGATATATAATAATTTAGCGATCGATGCTTCCTGCGAGTTGCAATATGGTTTCTCAAACACGTCCACTAGCCCACTAGGGGGAGGCAGGTACTCAGCTCCAGAACCCAGAGATACTCTCCTAATACGCCAGACCGAGTCAGTTACTCGTATTTGGATTGTCACGCATGTTTACTCAGCAACACATGATCGAGCTCTTATTATTTGTGAGATGAACACCAGAGAACGAGTCAGTTGCTCGCACTTGGTTTCTTCACTCCTCTCTCACGCTGGTTAATTTACCCAAAACATTGATTTCCTGCCGTCGACCATCGTGCGCAACGGAACGGGACATGCTAATTAATGCGGATGCACTTTTTTTTGGCAAGTGAGCAAGGGCTCCTTAAATTCAAATAATTTCGTAGGGTTTTCAGTTTAAATCTTTACAAATTTTCATGTGTAGGGCTGTCTTATTTACAGAACTAGCAAGGTGGCTCTCGCAAGTGCGAGGGGAATATCTTTATTGTATGTTAGGATGTTTAAATCATAAGATCCTATAATTGTCATAGATATTATGGTAGATAAATACCACATGCGTGAAAAAATATTTTGAAACATTTTAATTTATGGGGGTAGGTATTCTCGCATTTCCAGAAATACCATGCCACACATATTATAGATGGTCGTCTACATTGAAATATTAGTGGTACTATTTTAATTTATATACTTTTATTGTCCTCACTATGCCCAACACTTCATTCTACTATCTCAAATACACTTTTTTTGTCAAGGATAAATAACTACCCCGTCTCGGATGGCACATTGTTTCATGTAACATACTGAAGTTGCAAAATGTGAATGGTACAAAATTTCAACATTTTAATCAGCTACCAATTTACTATAGTTCCTCTAGGAAATAATATTTTGTAAATGCACAACCAAACCTCTGGTCATCCTACATCCTATGATTAATGACTTTTGCAATTAGCTTAGGTTGATGGTCAGAAGTTCATTAATTTTTCTAAAGAAATATATATCTACCAAACTTCTATTTTAACACCATTTACCATTGATTTACTTTTTGATGTATAACGTACATGGGGTTTAGTTTTTCACAAAAAACCGGCTAAGTATTTGTTTTCAAGATTTGTTTGTCAATCACTCTCCTTGTCATATGGATATATATTCAAATTGTGTTTTTAGTTCAGATTAGTTGTATTATATACTTTAACTTATAAAAGGCATGAATCTTCTATGGTCTAATGTGGTTTGACATCGATGGATATTTATACACAAAACTAAAGCGAAATCACCTAAGTATTATGACTCGTATGCCAATATCTTATTCTTGTCTTCCATCCGCCTCATGATAAGTGGAACTATAGTTACTCGATTAGTGCAATATGAAGCATTCATAGAGACATGCCCCTACGTGAGCTCTTCTTAATCTAGCTTATTAAAATATTATGCTATCTATTATAATTCATTCGGTGAATGCTAATCATAAATTGCTAAAATTTTCTCTCCTAGCCCCTCTTTCTTGTGTTCAGATTACTTTGATTTGCTACATTGACAATTTTCTTCCATCAAGACTATTATAATTCTAATTATTACTACTACAATTACTAATTTCCACATATAAAAATTTCAAAATCAAGCTACTCATGGAATGCCAAATTATTAATTCTTATTATAAAAGAAAATTGCATTTTACCTAAGAGTTTTGATATATACTTTTATACTATATGGCTTTTGACTTAAACCAATATTCTAATCTCTTTGCGGAAACACTATGTTGTTTCTATTTCATTTTATGTATGACCGATATGCAAAAGTTTTTTGTGTTATGAGGAGATGTGTGATCCCTAATTATAGTGAATATGCAGAATGTGCTCTCAGGTCCCTTTGTTCTTATTTACCTCGTGATATGAGTTTAGACAAAATCAAATTTTATGAAATTTGACCAGATATTTGTGAAGAAAATATTGACATCTACAATTTTAAATATGGGTTTTAAAAATAGAGACACCATATTAATCCAGATCATCTCAATTATTTAAGCCATTAGATTTAATCTTTGTGGCTAGGATTTAATATAATATTACTGATTAATATAAACATGTAGTTCCAGGTTGGCATTTTCACATATCCGTGGGAATAGCCAAGCCAGTTAAAAAAAATTGTAGGTAGCTAGCAAGCTGGGTTTGTTTGGAAAATACAAAGAAATAATAGTCTGAGTCAGATAATAACTACCATAGATAGCTAGCTAGCTGAGTCTATTTAAAAAATGCAAAGAAACTAAAGAGTCCATAAAAATAGAATTTATTAGCAAGCTAGCTCCGTAGAATCGGTAAAAGTTGATTTTTTTTTAATAGCTGAGTCCGTTTGGATAAAAGATGTGATGCACTCTATTTTAAAAAAATTATCATTTAAATTGTAAAATTACACGTTAGAAAAAATCTGGGGAAAAGACAATCAAATTATGGTCAAAATTAATTTTGCATTGAAGTGTTTTAAGATGTCGGATCTTTATTTTAGATTAAATCTTTAGTACGCCTAGCTGGTGTGCGTTGTTGATGTTAATGCGATGTGCATATATACATGCTATTTGTTCAGGCTAGACACTGCATTATACTGATTTTTTTTCAGCCGATTTTACATTGTACTACGTGATTTATAGGTGCCTTGTAAGGTAGATGGACTCTTTTTTAGGTGTTCGTGTCAAGCTATGAACTCTTTTTAAGCCCCTGATTTAGGACCGATTTAAATACTCAATCATATTATTCTCTCAATCTTTTTTACTTGCCTGCTTGGAGCCATGGATTTTTTTTCTTTGCAAGTCTTCCTATTTACAGGGTACGTGTCAGCTGTGGACTCTTTTCTGTATCATCTTATCTTTTCTACTTGCATGTTTGGACGTTACAGCCCATTGGTTTTCCTTTTTCTTTGCTCGTCTTTCCTATTTACATGGTAGGTGTGGACTCTTTTCTATACGTGACAGATATTACGTAACATCTTTTTACCTTTTAATCTCAACCGTAAAATTTAGATCCACTACAGGAATGCAGCCGTATGCCGACGGCTTTAGGCCCTCGGCGTATAGACGTTTGCCGTCGGCGTATGATACGCCGAGGGCTGCCCTCGGCGTATGTCCTCGGCGTAGACCTCCCTCGGCGGAGGCGTGCTGGCCCTCGGCGTATCGGCGGCCCTCGGCGTACAGGTGCTATGCCGACGGCTGGGACGGCCCTCGGCGTACAGGCCCTCGGCGTACTGGATCACGGCAGTCGTCAAGCCAAACGGCAGCTAGGGCATACGCCGACGGCTATGCCGTCGGCGTCTAGGGACACGTGGCTGGCGATGGGGGACTCCGTGCGAGGGCATACGCCGACGGCTTAGCCCTCGGCGTAGAGGGTATCATGTGCCGACGGCTTGGCCCTCGGCGTACGGCGTATCCGAGCACTATGGTCACCTCTACGCCGACGGCTATGCCCTCGGCGTATGGGGGCCCAGATTTTTTTTTATTTTGCAGATTTGCTAGTTCCACAGCATCAAATGCACATAAATATATATAAAAACATATATGCCATACACAGAAATCTGTTGCAAGTGCCATACACCGCCGTCGGCACATCATACCCTCTACGCCGAGACAAGTAGCGACACGACAGACAAGTAGCAACACACAAGTAGATGATCAAGTAGATGGCATACATAGATGATCAAGTAGCGACACGACAGACAAGTAGCGACACGACAGACAAGTAGCAACACACAAGTAACAACACGCAAGTATCGACATGCAAGTAGCGACACATAGTATCTCAAGGCGGAAATCCCTACTACTCTGGAGACGGGGTCGGGGTGAACCCGAGATCTCCCCTAGTGAAAGTAGGTTGCCGATGTTCTGCAAAATTACGCCCAGTAGAAGCTGCAGAAGAACCGCCAGGAGAAGTACCAGTAGGAGTAGTACCACGAGAACGGCCAGGAGAAGGACCATCGGGATGGACCGGTGTGATCTGACGCCCACTCCGTGATACGTCTCAAACGTATCTATAATTTTTGATGCTCCATGCTTGTTTTTACACCATTTGCCTATTGTTTCGTTACACTTAGTGGTACTTTTATACATTTTCCGGAACTAACCTATTAACGAAGTGCCACAGTGCCAGTTTCCTGTTTTCTGCTGTTTTTGTGTTTCAGAAGTGATACACAGGAAATATTCTCGGAATTGGACGAAACAAGTTCCTGAAGTCATATTTTACGGGGGAGCTCCCAAACATCCGAAGACCTGACGGAGGGGGCCACGTGGCCCCCACACACAGGGGCGGCGCGGCCACCCCCCTGGCCGCGCCGGGCCCACGTGAGGGGTCGTGGTCTCTCCTCTGACATCGCCCCTTCGCCTATATATACCCCCCGACGAGAAAAACCTAAAGGCCCGATCAGTTTTCCAGAATACATCGCGATCTGCCACCGCCGTCGACCCGAAGATCGGGAGGGTCCAGAAGCTCTTCCCGGCACCCTGCCGGAGAGGGGAATCGCCACCGGAGGTCTTCTTCATCGCCATGCTTGCCTCCGGAGCGATGAGTGAGTAGTCTACCTTGGACTATGGGTCCATAGCAGTAGCTAGATGGTTGTCTTCTCCACCATGTGCTTCATGTTTAGATCTCATGAGCTGCCCTACATGATTGAGATCACCGTTATGTAATTCTATGATGTTGGTTTGTTGGGATCCGATGGATATTGGTGTTTATGATTAAGTTGCTGTACTGAATTATATCTTTTGTTATCTCTATATTGTTTATGATCTTGCATGCTCTCCGTTGTTAGTAGCTATCTTGGCCGAGTAGTTGCTAGTGACTCCAAGAGGGGGTATTTATGCTCGATAGTGGGTTCATGTCTCTATTTCACCTGGGGGAGTGACAGAAACCTCTAAGGTGGTAGATGAGCTGTTGCTACTAGGGAGAAAACAACATTCATATGCTCAAGGGCATATGCTTTGTTTACATTACACACTTTGCTTAATGCAATTATCTGTTGTTCGCAACTTAATACTTTTGGGGTGTTCGGATGATATCCCCGGGGGTGGATTATTAGTCATAGATGCAGTTGGATGGCGGTCTATGTATTTTGTTGTAATGCCCAGAGTGAATCTCATAGTGATCTTCTTGACATATCACGTTATCTTTATTCTATCAATTGCCCAACTGTAATTTGTTTACCCAGCATGTTATTTATCTATGGAGAGACACCACTAGTGAACTGTGGACCCCGGTCCTATTTTAATCATATTGCAATCACCTGTTTACTTTTCCCGCACTGTTTACTTTACTCGCATATTACTACTGTTTTCCACTCGATACACTCATAACCTTTGTTTCAAGCAAACCGGTGAGATTGACAACCTCATCGCAAGTTGGGGACAAAGTATTTGTTTGTGTGTGTGCAGGTTCCACAAACACCTTCAGTCGTCACCGTCTCTCTTCTTCAAGAACGATATTAAACCTTGGTTTCTTAACTGAGGGAAAACTAGCCGATGCACTCATCATACCTTCCTCTTGGGGTTCCCAACGGGCTGGTCATTCACCACGCACAAGGACTGTCTGTTGCCACGTTCACCTGAAGCATCAGCTACTTTTCTGGCGCCGTTGCCGGGGAAGAGAGAAGACTTCTGCGAGGGGAGTTCTTCGCACACACATTCTTTACTTTGTTATTTGTTTTGCTTTACTTTATTTTATTTTACCTGCATTGCTTTTATATCAAAAACCCAAAAAAATTAGAATCCTTGGTAGTTATTTTTACTTATCTGCTTTTAGTTTTGTTACAATGAGTAATCCTGAAGTAGAAGTTCGTAGTTTCAAGCAACAAGGGGGAGAAAGTTTAAAAGATGCTTGGTACCGTATTAACAATGCTCATCATAGGTGTACCAAAAAGCACTCTACCACGATCCTCCTTAGAAATTTTTATGTTGGTATATCTAGCTGGAATAGGTATATTCTTGATACTCTTACAGGAGGTAATTTTCTGGGTACTCCCGCGGGAGAAGCATGCACTATAATTGAAAGTTTAGTGGGAGTACCACCTATTCATGTTGCTAAAACTGAGACCACCTTGGAAGAGGTGGTAGAAAAGCTCAGCTCCTTAGAAAAAAGTTTGCCAAGTATCCTAGAAAACGCTAGCCGCATTAGTGAATTAATAGAAAGCATTGGTAAGAGAATTACCATTTTAGAGGCTAGCACTACTCATGACAATCAAAACTTGAGGATTGGTAAACTAGAGGAGTCTATGGAAACTCTTAGTTTAATCTTCTCTTCTCTTAAATTTAAGAAGGAGAAAGTGTTTGTTGGAAAAGAGCAAAAATTTATGTATGTTCCCAAGGTTTCTGCGCTTAAATCTCAACATGTTCTTAAGATTGGTAAGACTCTTAGTTCCACTAAGGGTGACTTGCAGGTTGAATCATCCTCGGGAACCTTCAAAGAGCCTACTGAGGTAACTAGCACTTCATCTACTGATATTACTTGATCCGCAATTTTCTGCGCCTAGCTCAAAGGCGTTAAAGAAAAGCACTCTTGGGAGATAACCCATTGTTTACTTTTCAGTACTTTTTCTTTTATTTGAGTCTTAGAAGTCATTACTACTGTAATGACCGCTCCTTATCTTGTTTATTTCGTTTTTGTGCCAAGAGAAGCCTCTAATTTGAGTGAGGTAAAGATTTGGGGTTATTGCTGTCCTGAAACTGTTTTCGGTGCTGCACCGTAAAAATTCGTGAAAATTCTCTGTTTATCTTTTGGACCTGCGATTTCTTGTGCATATGCCCCAGGTTATATCCAAACTTTTCTTAGTTCAACACTTTTAGATTTGAGCAACGAAAAATCCCTCAAAAATTCGTCCATTATCAGCTGTTCAGTTTTGACAGATTTCTGCCAATATTTGTTTTTGCCACTTTATCGCTTTCTTTTGAGTTCTTTTTTATCATGGAACTCTTGTGGAAGTTGCTACAGTAGTATATACTTTATATGTGGTGGTTTTGGGTTGAAACCTGAAGCTAAAAGAGGTTGAATATATTTTATGCTTGCACTAATGTTGCTAATAGAATTGTGTTTAGTTTTGTATAAAGGAAGTTTTTAAGTGTAGGGATTGGAGAATGATGAGATGAGTTGAAGAATGGACAAAAGCTCAAGCTTGGGGATGCCCATGCATCACCCCAAGAAATATCCAAGAAGTACAAGCGTCAAAGCTTGGGGATGCCCCCGAGGCACCCCTTCTTCATCGGCAAAAATCAGGTCACCTTTCAAAACACTATATTTTTATTGCTTCATGCACTATGTGTTTTTCTTGGAGCGTCAGTTGTTTTAGTTTTCTTAGGTTGTTTAGTTTGTTTGTTTGCTGCAATAAATGGTTGGACCCCAACAAATTTCCTTTGGAGGAGATGTACTCGTTTTCATTTGCAAAGAATGCTCTAGTTTTCACTCTTATTAATCGAGCATTCTACTTTTTCTGCTACTGCTTTTGGTTTTCGTTTTCGCCTTGATTTGCATTCAGATCTTGTCATATCTTTTCATCAAGGTGTATTTTTGCCTCTGGTCTTCATTGGTTTTCATCAAAAGAGGTGTTTATAAAAATTTCAAATGGTGTTGGAAAAGAGAAAAAGCTTTGTGCAAAATAGTGGTACAAGAAGGAGCTTGTGTAGACTGCGGCTTAGGCTTTTTCATGTCATGCTTGATGTCTTTTTGATAGTATGCTTAGTGGTTTTGCTGTAGCATGACTTGTCTCAAATAACTGAGATTGCTTAATGAGCCTTTGAAAAAATCATGCGTTGTTTTTATTGTATGGAAGCATTATTTTGGTTTTCTCCTTGATGCTTTATTTGGGTTGACTTGGCGCATGCTCACACATGTTAGACTCTTACAAAGTCGCCATTAGCCTTCATGATCATTTAGTTTTTGACTTTTGATGCCATCGTATGCTTCTTTTAATGTCGCTTTGTCGCTTTGCATGATTATGGCCATTATTGCTCTCTTAGTTGGTCGCTCCCAGTCTTTTGCTAGCCCTCGCCTTGTACTGAGTATGAGCTCTACTCGTGCATCCAACTCCTAAAAGCCAAAGTTTGCCATTGTGTCCACTATAAATTCCTATACATGGTATTTGTAAGCCATTCCAAAGTAAAATTTTCGTGTGCTACCTTTCAAAAACCTTCAAAATACTTCTCGTTTTGTGACACTGCTTTCAGCTCATGGGGACGTAGTGGTCGGATTTGCTATCTTCCATATTGCTTTTTCCAAAAAGAAAAAAAAGGAAAAAAGAAAGAAAAAAGGAACTCCTCCAAAGAATGTGAATGTTGGTGGGCACCCGATGGAATCGGTTAGCCATGGTATGTGAAAGGAAAAGGTGGGGAGGAGTGCCAAGTTTTATAAAAAGAGCACCAAAGTGCCAATCTCTCTCTCAAATACTTGCTTTATTTTTGTATGGAAGATAGTAAGAACCCCATTGCCAGTCGTTGACAAAGACAACCACCTCTCAAAATCAAGTTTTATCTCTCTGTTTTACAAATGAAAAGCTCTAGCACATGTTTAAATCACTGCTTCCCTCTGCGAAGGGCCTTTCTTTTACTTTTATGTTGAGTCACCACCTTCTTTCTTTATGCGCCATTAAGAGAGCGTAGTTTTCATTCTTAGTGTGATATGCATTGTCCCAAGGTTCATTGATTGACTCATATTGTTGGTTTCACTTGTTCTTAAATTATTTGTATCTAGTCGCCCTCTTAAACTTTGAGGTGTCCTATGCATTTATGTTTTGCTCTCTTTGAAGGACAAGCTGAAAACCTTTTGTATATTTTTCCTTATGATTTGAACACACATTTGACTTTCATTGTTTCATTATCATGATCTTTTGTTTGTGTTCATTTACATGTTTACAACATGGTTGCTAAGTTTCTTATTTTCATGATTATATCTTCATGCCCATGTTTTAAGTTCTTATGATCCCAGCTCACAAATGCTTACATATATGATCAAGATTGTGTAGGTGCATGTCACCTCAAAAATTATTCTTTTGTTATCACTTACCTACTCGAGGATGAGCAGGAGTTAAGCTTGGGGATGCTTGATACGTCTCAAACGTATCTATAATTTTTGATGCTCCATGCTTGTTTTTACACCATTTGCCTATTGTTTCGTTACACTTAGTGGTACTTTTATACATTTTTCGGAACTAACCTATTAACGAAGTGCCACAGTGCCAGTTTCCTGTTTTCTGCTGTTTTTGTGTTTCAGAAGTGATACACAGGAAATATTCTCGGAATTGGACGAAACAAGTTCCTGAAGTCATATTTTACGGGGGAGCTCCCAAACATCCGAAGACCTGACGGAGGGGGGCCACGTGGCCCCCACACACAGGGGCGGCGCGGCCACCCCCTGGCCGCGCCGGGCCCACGTGAGGGGCCGTGGTCTCTCCTCTGACATCGCCCCTTCGCCTATATATACCCCCCGACGAGAAAAACCTAAAGGCCCGATCAGTTTTCCAGAATACATCGCGATCCGCCGCCGCCGTCGACCCGAAGATCGGGAGGGTCCAGAAGCTCTTCCCGGCACCCTGCCGGAGAGGGGAATCGCCACCGGAGGTCTTCTTCATCGCCATGCTTGCCTCCGGAGCGATGAGTGAGTAGTCTACCTTGGACTATGGGTCCATAGCAGTAGCTAGATGGTTGTCTTCTCCACCATGTGCTTCATGTTTAGATCTCATGAGCTGCCCTACATGATTGAGATCACCGTTATGTAATTCTATGATGTTGGTTTGTTGGGATCCGATGAATATTGGTGTTTATGATTAAGTTGCTGTACTGAATTATATCTTTTGTTATCTCTATGTTGTTTATGATCTTGCATGCTCTCCGTTGTTAGTAGCTATCTTGGCCGAGTAGTTGCTAGTGACTCCAAGAGGGGGTATTTATGCTCGATAGTGGGTTCATGTCTCTATTTCACCTGGGGGAGTGACAGAAACCTCTAAGGTGGTAGATGTGCTGTTGCTACTAGGGAGAAAACAACATTCATATGCTCAAGGGCATATGCTTTGTTTACATTACACACTTTGCTTAATGCAATTATCTGTTGTTCGCAACTTAATACTTTTGGGGTGTTCGGATGATATCCCCGGGGGTGGATTATTAGTCATAGATGCAGTTGGATGGCGGTCTATGTATTTTGTTGTAATGCCCAGAGTGAATCTCATAGTGATCTTCTTGACATATCATGTTATCTTTATTCTATCAATTGCCCAACTGTAATTTGTTTACCCAGCATGTTATTTATCTATGGAGAGACACCACTAGTGAACTGTGGACCCCGGTCCTATTTTAATCATATTGCAATCACCTGTTTACTTTTCCCGCACTGTTTACTTTACTCGCATATTACTACTGTTTTCCACTCGATACACTCATAACCTTTGTTTCAAGCAAACCGGTGAGATTGACAACCTCATCGCAAGTTGGGGACAAAGTATTTGTTTGTGTGTGTGCAGGTTCCACAAACACCTTCAGTCGTCACCGTCTCTCTTCTTCAAGAATGATATTAAACCTTGGTTTCTTAACTGAGGGAAAACTAGCCGCTGCACTCATCATACCTTCCTCTTGGGGTTCCCAACGGGCTGGTCATTCACCACGCACAAGGACTGTCTGTTGCCACGTTCACCTGAAGCATCACCCCGCGAGGCAGCGGAAGATGCCGTTCCCTACATGTTCCCTAGATGTTAGCAACTTGCGAGGCAAAGGAAAGCGGCAACCATTGGTTTGGCAAAAGAACTTACCGCCGTCGATGCGTAGTAGGTCCTAGCAAAACTCTCCCTCGATGGCATCAATGGCGCCGGCCCCGGTATGGGAGGCTGCTCCCCTACATCAAAACTCGCTCCAGATCGCATAGCCATCATCGACGCCTGCAAGATAGTTTAGATGTGGGACTTGTCATCGTTTTCAAGCTAGGGGAAGTGGGACTTTCATCTTTTTCAAAAAGAAAGGTTCAGACTTACATGTAGATATGCCATGTAGGCCGTAGTCGCCTCCTGAAAGGCCTCCTGATATTGCTCATGAGCCGCATCGAAGGCCGCCTCGAAAGCAGCCTACCATTTCACAAACAATGAATATCATCAGCACTTATCCATGCAGGACCGAAAGTCGCAAAGAGGATGGAAATGAGGAAAACTTACATCATATCTGGGTCGACGAGGCTGGTCACGAGGCGGGATAGGGGCGCTGTCAGGGGTGAGGACCGCCTTGAGGCGCGTGAAGCTCGTGGTGAGGGAATGCTTGACCTTTGAATTAAGTACCTTGAGACGGCCATGCTGCAACCCGTGCCCCGACAGGACCAACGACTCCTCGTCGGTCTCCGCGCGTCTAGGGTCATCCACCTCCGGGTGACGAGACTGCACCATCTGGCAGTAGTCCTCTATCTGCTCCCCGGCCTTGCCGTAGTACTGGGGGGGCATCTGGAGGCGCCGAGGCAGCGGGCTTCTTCCTCCGCATCATGTCATATACCGTGACATCGTAAATCTCCTCCCCTGGCGGTGCCTCGGCCACCTGCATGACGATAAAATAAATGTTATGCGTATAAAGTAGGAACATGACGGGAAAATAAATGTTATGCATGATTCCATGTATGTACATACCATCTTCCCCCTGAAGCGATCAAAGCTGCGGTTTCTCGCACAGTGTGTTCCACCGTCGCCTCGGTTATCCGAGTTCCGCATCGACACGGCTGCAAACTCCTCGTCTGCCCTGAGCCACCTCGTACTAACCAGCTCCGCCCATGCCTCTCGATGCGCCTCAGCCCATTCAGGGACAACCTGAAAATGCAATACTCAACTCAAGATAATGCAATGGCAAGTTAACAGCAATATAGGATCTCATTAACATTTCACTCACCGACATGAAGTCATCCAGCGACATCTCGAAGTCGGGATTAGGATTCCGACCAACAATGGCATCGAGCTGAGAAATCGACACACCGTCGTACAGAGGCTTCTTAGCCGCGGCCAACATATCATAGAAGGCCTTCGCAGTTGGCTCTGGTTCCTCCGGTTCTGGGGGTTCCTCCGGTTCTGGCGCTTCCTCCCATGAAGGTGGCGAATCCGGCATGTCGCCATGGATGAGATCATCTAGAAGGTCTCTGACCCCATCGTACTCATTGCCATTGAGCCGCTGCTGCATGACGTCCCCTCTATCACGCTCATGTTCATCAAAGTCGATATGTGTGACGTAGTGAGACATATACCCATATTGCAGAAGGTGTTTATACATGTCATCTTTTCCTTGACGGTGACGCTTCAAGCAACGACTGCAAGGGCAAAGTGCCCGAACCCGCCCCTTTGTAGCACGCGCTAACTCTTTCACTAACATCTGAGTCTTACATACCCACTCATCTATTTTATTAGTCGCACTAACATGGCCACTGTACATCCATCCATTATCAGCCATCCTCTGCTTTATTGGGAGCCGAACCAGAAACATAGCATTTCATATCAAATAATAGCATAAAATTAAAAGCATCATATTTTTATTTTTCTAGCTAGCTACCGGACAAAACGCATGCATCAACCTATAGCTCTACTAGGTGGGCTCTTAGCAGCCCCCGGATCCGTAGATTAAGTACGTTCTCCATGTTCTACCCCGATCCGAGGCAGAATTTCGGCAGCACCTCCCCGCTGCTCTCCCGATACACGTCTCGGCAAATGCCGAGAGGATGTGCATCCGGAGATCAACGGGGAGGCGCTACCGAAATCCTGACTCGGACCGAGGTAGAACACGGAAAACGTACTCAATCTACGGATCCGGCGACTGTCCCGTAAATGCCGCAAGCGTTACGATTCATAATATGCCGACCTCTAACACATATTTATCCGCGTAACGCTCGCGGATGGGAAGTGACACCTAGGTTTCGCGACTTGACGTGAAATTGAATCTAGTGACATACATAAAAAGAACGGATGATGAGATGGAATTCTAGCTCACCCTCGGTGCCGGTGTAGACGGCCTCCTCTAGACAGTGTCGATGTCGACGACCTCCTCGGGACGGGGTGCCGATGTCGACGGCCTCCTCTCGACGGGGTACTACTAGCAGGAGGGTATCGACGACCTCCTCTGGACGGGGTGCCGATGTCGACGGCCTCCTCTCGACGGGGTACTACTAGCAGGAGGGTGTCGACGACCGACTCGAGGTCTCACCTACACCAACATCCGCAACGATGATCAATGCCTAAACGTGGCATATTTCTAACACTATCTCCTACATGTCGTTCCACATGGCTCGCCTCGGTGAGAAGGGCGGGAAGGACGGGGGCGTCGACGGGCTCTGGGGCATTCCCCCCCCCCCCCAAAGATGACGGGCGTGGCAGAGAGGACGGCGGGCGCGAGGGCGGTGGCGGTGCGGACAGTGGGCGCACAGGCGGTGGCGGTGCGGACAGTGGCGCTGCTGGCCGGGCGGTGGCGGTGCCGGCGCGGCTGCTGGGCGGGCGGTGGGCGCGCGGCGGGGGCAGCGGCTGCTGCGAGGGCGGTGGCGTGGCTGCTGGGCACGCGGTGGCGGTGCCGGCGCGGGTGCTGGCCGGGCGGTGGCGGCGCCGGCGCGGGTGCTCTGGGCGGTGGCGGCGCGGGTGCTCGGCGGGCGGTGGTGGCGCCGGCGCGGGTCCTCTGGGCGGTGGCGGCGCGGGTGCTGGGCGGTGGCGGTGGCGGCGCAGCGCTGCTGGACGGGCGGGGGAAGCGGTGGGAGGGGGAGGTCGGGCTGGGGGCGGCGGCGGGAGGGGAAGAGCTCAGGCTGGGGGCAGGGTTGGGGGCGGCGGCGGGAGGGGGAGAAGTCCGGCGGGGCGGCGGCGGGTTGGGGAGCGGTCGGGCGCGGGGCGAGACTGGGGAGGAGGAGGTCAGGCTGGGGCAGCTGGGGTCGGGTGGGCCGGGCGGGGGTGGGCCGTAGATCTAGGGTTTCTGGGGGGGCTACGCCGACGGCCAGGCCCTCGGCATATCCCTGGCCGTCGGCGTATACATATATTTTTTTTTTACTTTTGTTTGATTTTCTTTAACTTTTGTTTGATTTTTTAAAACTTTTGTTTAACTATTTCTTAACTTTTGTTTTACTTTTTTTATATAAACTTATTACATGAACTCGGCTCCATGATCCATTTTTAATAACCTTTCTCTGTTTTACTCCGCCCCGTCCTCGCCGGGCCTCTCTCTCTGCAACTTCTCCTATAGCTTTCTCCGTACAAGGCCTCGCCGATGGATCTTCTGCTTTATTTTGGTTTGTTTAGGACATATATACATGGAAAGCAAAGGTTGGGCCCACTTTACCATGAAGTAGGCTCCGGTAGACCCGTAGCGGGAGTTTCCACGTACAGATCCTGGATTTCACCAAGTGTTAACAGCCCATGTCTCTGAAGAAGGCCATGCCCGGGAACTACCTATATTGCATGTACCAACCTTGGGTCACACCTATACACATATGTTAGGGACACATGCATGCATGTTTCCTACGGTGGACGATGCTCCGGTGGGCTTCATCCTGCGAAACCCTAGACGGAGGGGGTCCAGAGATCTACCCCTATAGCTTTCTCCGTACGAGGCCTCGCCGATGGATCTTCTGCTTTATTTTGGTTTGTTTAGGACATATATACATGGAAAGCAAAGGTTGGGCCCACTTTACCATGAAGTAGGCTCCGGTAGACCCGTAGCGGGAGTTTCCACGTACAGATCCTGGATTTCACCAAGTGTTAACAGCCCATGTCTCTGAAGAAGGCCATGCCCGGGAACTACCTATATTGCATGTACCAACCTTGGGTCACACCTATACACATATGTTAGGGACACATGCATGCATGTTTCCTACGGTGGACGATGCTCCGGTGGGCTTCATCCTGCGAAACCCTAGACGGAGGGGGTCCGGAGATCTACCGCTATAGCTTTCTCCGTACGAGGCCTCGCCGATGGATCTTCTGCTTTATTTTCGTTTGTTTAGGACATATATACATGGAAAGCAAAGGTTGGGCCCACTTTACCATGAAGTAGGCTCCGGTAGACCCGTAGCGGGAGTTTCCACGTACAGATCCTGGATTTCACCAAGTGTTAACAGCCCATGTCTCTGAAGAAGGCCATGCCCGGGAACTACCTATATTGCATGTACCAACCTTGGGTCACACCTATACACATATGTTAGGGACACATGCATGCATGTTTCCTACGGTGGACGATGCTCCGGTGGGCTTCATCCTGCGAAACCCTAGACGGAGGGGGTCCGGAGATCTACCCCTATAGCTTTCTCCGTACGAGGCCTCGCCGATGGATATTCTGCTTTATTTTGGTTTGTTTAGGACATATATACATGGAAAGCAAAGGTTGGGCCCACTTTACCATGAAGTAGGCTCCGGTAGACCCGTAGTGGGAGTTTCCACGTACAGATCCTGGATTTCACCAAGTGTTAACAGCCCATGTCTCTGAAGAAGGCCATGCCCGGGAACTACCTATATTGCATGTACCAACCTTGGGTCACACCTATACACATATGTTAGGGACACATGCATGCATGTTTCCTACGGTGGACGATGCTCCAGTGGGCTTCATCCTGCAAAACCCTAGACCGAGGGGGTCCGGAGATCTACCCCT
Organism: Dactylis glomerata; assembly: GCA_007115705.1. NCBI lineage: Eukaryota > Viridiplantae > Streptophyta > Magnoliopsida > Poales > Poaceae > Dactylis > Dactylis glomerata. The sequence goes on from QXEO01001820.1 coordinate 27,258, forward strand.
ATAGCTTTCTCCGTACGAGGCCTCGCCGATGGATCTTCTGCTTTATTTTGGTTTGTTTAGGACATATATACATGGAAAGCAAAGGTTGGGCCCACTTTACCATGAAATAGGCTCCGGTAGACCCATAGCGGGAGTTTCCACGTACAGATCCTGGATTTCACCAAGTGTTAACAGCCCATGTCTCTGAAGAAGGCCATGCCCGGGAACTACATATATTGCATGTACCAACCTTGTGTCACACCTATACACATATGTTAGGGACACATGCATGCATGTTTCCTACGGTAGACAATGCTCCGGTGGGCTTCATCCTGCGAAACCCTAGACGGAGGGGGTCCGGAGATCTACCCCTATAGCTTTCTCTGTACGAGGCCTCGTCGATGGATCTTCTGCTTTATTTTGGTTTGTTTAGGACATATATACATGGAAATCAAAGGTTGGGCCCACTTTACCATGAAATAGGCTCCGGTAGACCCATAGCGAGAGTTTCCACGTACAGATCCTGGATTTCACCAAGTGTTAACAGCCCATGTCTCTGAAGAAGGCCATGCCCGGAAACTACCTATATTGCATGTACCAACCTTGGGTCACACCTATACACATATGTTAGGGACACATGCATGCATGTTTCCTACGGTAGACGATGCTCCGGTGGGCTTCATCCTGCAAAACCCTAGACGGAGGGGGTCCGGAGATCTACCCCTATAGCTTTCTCCGTACGAGGCCTCGCCGATGGATCTTCTGCTTTATTTTGGTTTGTTTAGGACATATATACATGGAAAGCAAAGGTTGGGCCCACTTTACCATGAAGTAGGCTCCGGTAGACCCGTAGCGGGAGTTTCCACGTACAGATCCTGGATTTCACCAAGTGTTAACAGCCCATGTCTCTGAAGAAGGCCATGCCCGGGAACTACCTATATTGCATGTACCAACCTTGGGTCACACCTATACACATATGTTAGGGACACATGCATGCATGTTTCCTACGGTGGACGATGCTCCGGTGGGCTTCATCCTGCAAAACCCTAGACGGAGGGGGTCCGGAGATCTACCCCTATAGCTTTCTCCGTACGAGGCCTCGCCGATGGATCTTCTGCTTTATTTTGGTTTGTTTAGGACATATATACATGGAAAGCAAAGGTTGGGCCCACTTTACCATGAAGTAGGCTCCGGTAGACCCGTAGCGGGAGTTTCCACGTACAGATCCTGGATTTCACCAAGTGTTAACAGCCCATGTCTCTGAAGAAGGCCATGCCCGGGAACTACCTATATTGCATGTACCAACCTTGGGTCACACCTATACACATATGTTAGGGACACATGCATGCATGTTTCCTATGGTGGACGATGCTCTGGTGGGCTTCATCCTGCGAAACCTTAGACGGAGGGGGTCCGGAGATCTACCCCTATAGCTTTCTCCGTACGAGGCCTCGCCGATGGATATTCTGCTTTATTTTGGTTTGTTTAGGACATATATACATGGAAAGCAAAGGTTGGGCCCACTTTACCATGAAGTAGGCTCCGGTAGACCCGTAGCGGGAGTTTCCACGTACAGATCCTGGATTTCACCAAGTGTTAACAGCCCATGTCTCTGAAGAAGGCCATGCCCGGGAACTACCTATATTGCATGTACCAACCTTGGGTCACACCTATACACATATGTTAGGGACATATGCATGCATGTTTCCTACGGTGGACGATGCTCCGGTGGGCTTCATCCTGCAAAACCCTAGACCGAGGGGGTCCGGAGATCTACCCCTATAGCTTTCTCCGTACGAGGCCTCGCCGATGGATCTTCTGCTTTATTTTGGTTTGTTTAGGACATATATACATGGAAAGCAAAGGTTGGGCCCACTTTACCATGAAATAGGCTCCGGTAGACCCATAGCGGGAGTTTCCACGTACAGATCCTGGATTTCACCAAGTGTTAACAGCCCATGTCTCTGAAGAAGGCCATGCCCGGGAACTACCTATATTGCATGTACCAACCTTGGGTCACACCTATACACATATGTTAGGGACACATGCATGCATGTTTCCTACCATGGACGACGCTCCGGTGGGCTTCATCCTGCAAAACCCTAGACGGAGGGGGTCCGGAGATCTACCCCTATAGCTTTCTCCGTACGAGGCCTCGCCGAGGATCTTCTGCTTTATTTTGGTTTGTTTAGGACATATATACATGGAAAGCAAAGGTTGGGCCCACTTTACCATGAAGTAGGCTCCGGTAGACCCGTAGCGGGAGTTTCCACGTACAGATCCTGGATTTCACCAAATGTTAACAGCCCATGTCTCTGAAGAAGGCCGTGCCCGGGAACTACCTATATTGCATGTACCAAACTTGGGTCACACCTATACACATATGTTAGGGACACATGCATGCATGTTTCCTACGGTGGACGATGCTCCGGTGGGCTTCATCCTGCGAAACCCTAGACGGAGGGGGTCCGGAGATCTACCCCTATAGCTTTCTTCGTACGAGGCCTCGCCGATGGATCTTCTGCTTTATTTTGGTTTGTTTAGGACATATATACATGGAAAGCAAAGGTTGGGCCCACTTTACCATGAAGTAGGCTCCGGTAGACCCGTAGCGGGAGTTTCCACGTACAGATCCTGGATTTCACCAAGTGTTAACAGCCCATGTCTCTGAAGAAGGCCATGCCCGGGAACTACCTATATTGCATGTACCAACCTTGGGTCACACCTATACACATATGTTAGGGACACATGCATTTATGTTTCCTACGGTGGACGATGCTCCGGTGGGCTTCATCCTGCGAAACCCTAGACGGAGGGGGTCCGGAGATCTACCCCTATAGCTTTCTCCGTACGAGGCCTCGCCGATGGATCTTCTGCTTTATTTTGGTTTGTTTAGGACATATATACATGGAAAGCAAAGGTTGGGCCCACTTTACCATGAAGTAGGCTCCGGTAGACCCGTAGCGGGAGTTTCCACGTACAGATCCTGGATTTCACCAAGTGTTAACAGCCCATGTCTCTGAAGAAGGCCATGCCCGGGAACTACCTATATTGCATGTACCAACCTTGGGTCACACCTATATATATATGTTAGGGACACATGCATGCATGTTTCCTACGGTAGACAATGCTCCGGTGGGCTTCATCCTGCGAAACCCTAGACGGAGGGGGTCCGGAGATCTACCCCTATAGCTTTCTCCGTACGAGGCCTCATCGATGGATCTTCTGCTTTATTTTAGTTTGTTTAGGACATATATACATGGAAAGCAAAGGTTGGGCCCACTTTACCATGAAATAGGCTCCGGTAGACCCATAGCGGGAGTTTCCACGTACAGATCCTGGATTTCACCAAGTGTTAACATCCCATGTCTCTGAAGAAGGCCATGCCCGGGAACTACCTATATTGCATGTACCAACCTTGGGTCACACCTATACACATATGTTAGGGACACATGCATGCATGTTTCCTATGGTAGACGATGCTCCGGTGGGCTTCATCCTGCGAAACCCTAGACGGAGGGGGTCCGGAGATCTACCCCTATAGCTTTCTCCGTACGAGGCCTCGCCGATGGATCTTCTGCTTTATTTTGGTTTGTTTAGGACATATATACATGGAAAGCAAAGGTTGGGCCCACTTTACCATGAAATAGGCTCCGGTAGACCCATAGCGGGAGTTTCCACGTACAGATCCTGGATTTCACCAAGTGTTAACAGCCCATGTCTCTGAAGAAGGCCATGCCCGGGAACTACCTATATTGCATGTACCAACCTTGGGTCACACCTATACACATATGTTAGGGACACATGCATGCATGTTTCCTACCATGGACGACGCTCCGGTGGGCTTCATCCTGCAAAACCCTAGACGGAGGGGGTCCGGAGATCTACCCCTATAGCTTTCTCCGTACGAGGCCTCGCCGAGGATCTTCTGCTTTATTTTGGTTTGTTTAGGACATATATACATGGAAAGCAAAGGTTGGGCCCACTTTACCATGAAGTAGGCTCCGGTAGACCCGTAGCGGGAGTTTCCACGTACAGATCCTGGATTTCACCAAATGTTAACAGCCCATGTCTCTGAAGAAGGCCGTGCCCGGGAACTACCTATATTGCATGTACCAAACTTGGGTCACACCTATACACATATGTTAGGGACACATGCATGCATGTTTCCTACGGTGGACGATGCTCCGGTGGGCTTCATCCTGCGAAACCCTAGACGGAGGGGGTCCGGAGATCTACCCCTATAGCTTTCTTCGTACGAGGCCTCGCCGATGGATCTTCTGCTTTATTTTGGTTTGTTTAGGACATATATACATGGAAAGCAAAGGTTGGGCCCACTTTACCATGAAGTAGGCTCCGGTAGACCCGTAGCGGGAGTTTCCACGTACAGATCCTGGATTTCACCAAGTGTTAACAGCCCATGTCTCTGAAGAAGGCCATGCCCGGGAACTACCTATATTGCATGTACCAACCTTGGGTCACACCTATACACATATGTTAGGGACACATGCATGCATGTTTCCTACCATGGACGACGCTCCGGTGGGCTTCATCCTGCAAAACCCTAGACGGAGGGGGTCCGGAGATCTACCCCTATAGCTTTCTCCGTACGAGGCCTCGCCGAGGATCTTCTGCTTTATTTTGGTTTGTTTAGGACATATATACATGGAAAGCAAAGGTTGGGCCCACTTTACCATGAAGTAGGCTCCGGTAGACCCGTAGCGGGAGTTTCCACGTACAGATCCTGGATTTCACCAAGTGTTAACAGCCCATGTCTCTGAAGAAGGCCATGCCCGGGAACTACCTATATTGCATGTACCAACCTTGGGTCACACCTATACACATATGTTAGGGACACATGCATTTATGTTTCCTACGGTGGACGATGCTCCAGTGGGCTTCATCCTGCGAAACCCTAGACGGAGGGGGTCCGGAGATCTACCCCTATAGCTTTCTCCGTACGAGGCCTCGCCGATGGATCTTCTGCTTTATTTTGGTTTGTTTAGGACATATATACATGGAAAGCAAAGGTTGGGCCCACTTTACCATGAAGTAGGCTCCGGTAGACCCGTAGCGGGAGTTTCCACGTACAGATCCTGGATTTCACCAAGTGTTAACAGCCCATGTCTCTGAAGAAGGCCATGCCCGGGAACTACCTATATTGCATGTACCAACCTTGGGTCACACCTATATATATATGTTAGGGACACATGCATGCATGTTTCCTACGGTAGACAATGCTCCGGTGGGCTTCATCCTGCGAAACCCTAGACGGAGGGGGTCCGGAGATCTACCCCTATAGCTTTCTCCGTACGAGGCCTCATCGATGGATCTTCTGCTTTATTTTAGTTTGTTTAGGACATATATACATGGAAAGCAAAGGTTGGGCCCACTTTACCATGAAATAGGCTCCGGTAGACCCATAGCGGGAGTTTCCACGTACAGATCCTGGATTTCACCAAGTGTTAACATCCCATGTCTCTGAAGAAGGCCATGCCCGGGAACTACCTATATTGCATGTACCAACCTTGGGTCACACCTATACACATATGTTAGGGACACATGCATGCATGTTTCCTATGGTAGACGATGCTCCGGTGGGCTTCATCCTGCGAAACCCTAGACGGAGGGGGTCCGGAGATCTACCCCTATAGCTTTCTCCGTACGAGGCCTCGCCGATAAATCTTGGGTCCAACCTTGTTTTGTCATGTTGCTATGACCTAACCAAATACAAACCAAGAGAAGGCTACACTTTGCTACCCCCTTACGATGCACGTCTAGGGGGGTAGACGATGCGGGACACACGAGCTAGGGTTTTGGTGGAAGGGGGATTCCGGTGCCTCGGGGTCCCTAGGGAAGATGCATGTGGCCCTACCACATTGTTTTTGTATGGGGCTATGACCTAACCAAACACAAATATAATAGGGAGAAATGTCCACCGGGGTACCCCCTCCCATCCGGATAATATCTAGGGGGGGTAGACGATGCCGGGTTTTGGAACTACCGCACTCCGACGTAGGAAAAGCATGGAATCTTTGAACAACTTCTTCAAAATGTGTGAGACATAAAATTTAAATATATGCATACGATAACACTAACACAATTTGTCAACATGTCGCTGTGAGAGACAAGATTCGCAACGTTATTTCATGCGGACATGTGGAGACGGTTATTTGAAGGGGTACGAATTTGTCCAACTGATAAAAAATATAACCATATTTAAATGATTGATATTATTAAATAAATAAGTATAAATTCAATACATGAACTTAACTACAAAAAATAAAAAACACTATGCAGGGCATACGCCGACGGCTACCCTCGGCGTATGCAGGGCATACGCCGACGGCCTAGAGTGTACCGAGGGCGGCCGTCGGCGTATAAGTGACGCCGTGACGGCGGGAAACTCCGGGGCCACGTGTATCCAGTCTACGCCGACGGCCCGCGTACGCCGAGGGCAGCCGTCGGCGTATGGCCGACTACGCCGACGGCATGCCTACGCCGACGGGTGTTTTGGTGAGCTCTCCTGGAGGCCTCCTACGCCGACGGCACCGACATTTGGCCGTCGGCGTAGGGTTCGGCCGTCGGCGTCTTTGTTCATTCCTGTAGTGATCATACTGTTAAAAATAATTAGAATGATGTGGATTAACGTGGCGTCTCTATTTTAGAACCCCGTATTGTGCTTTTAGTATATAATAGAATAGAATAGAATAGATAGATTTGGACCCTTGATTTTTTTTTGTAACATGTTCCTTTGCACTCTAGCGTGGAGAAATTTTTCCGTCACTCAAAACTCTTGTTACCTATATTTTATGTTAATTCCTATAGTCTTCAAGTCACATATATAATCCAAGTATACATAACACATTTCAATCATATACTTTACAATCCTGCTTATCTTTTTGAAATCGAGGCACAAGCTTTGTCTCATTAATTAATTAAGATGAGCTTGGAGTTACAAATATAGCCAATTGCCCCTAAGAAAAGTCTACTCTTGTGGCATAGTATCATAAAAATGTTATGCGCCTGTCATCCCTAAAGGGAAGCATCCATCGTCTAGATGTATTGCGGAAGGAACCAATGAGATGTTTCGCATTGAGCTAGTTGAGGTGCAAGATCCATGACAATCCCGGTCAGTGGTAAAAGTGGATGCCGCTAGCATAGTATTGGTATAACACGTCGCATGAATCCACACTCACTAGTAGGAAAAGGCCTATCACTGGCAGGCTCTTTTCGCTAATGCAGGCGCACCATTTGGCTGTTGTGTTCACCATTTGAAGTATTGTTCCACAGATCGCTTCTCCATGTTGTCATTCCTCTTGCCAAGGATACGATCAATTCAGAGGTTGATGCTTGGTCTAAGGAGCATGAGGTAGTACTTGCCAGTGATCAAGCAACATCTGGCCAGAGCGCAAAATCGTATGAAAACACAAGAAACTCCAAGAAAGGAAATTTATGGTGGGTGACAATGTCTACCGACGATGGACGCTCCTACTTAGGGCCATATATGGTGCTCCAACGAATTTGGTGAGGTGGCCTACAGGATCTAGCTACTGCCATCCTCACCCGTTCACAAGGGCGGAGCCAGGTTTTTTTTTTTGAGGGGGGGCCAATGACAAAGAGTAAGGACGCTGGAGTTAATAGGGAGGGCCAAGCAATAAATTTTACTAGTTGTAGGGTGTTTTCTGCATAAAAATCTAGGGCTATATGTGCAATTTTTTCATCTTAGGGGGGGCAGGGCCCTGCTGGTCCCCCTGTCTCCGCCACTATGGTCATTCATCCTGTGGTGCATCTTTCCCAACTAAACAAAAGCTCTCATTGACAAGGATCGGGTGTGCCCTAAGTCGCCAAACTATCTAGTGACAATTCTTACAATCCAACAGTTAGTTGTTTGCTTTTTAAGATAACAGGCCGAAGGCCTGACATTAAGTTAATAACGCCATCAACGGCGACACAAATACATGATGTTGCACCCAACTTGCAGGTAAAAGTGTACCCAAATACAACACATGCCTACCGAAAAGGCTACAACTAGAAACATGAAACAACCGGCACGACCATTACAAAGAGTGAAAGACTACACTGAATGAGAGCAAAGCTGAACAGGCGACGTCTTAGCACGGGCGAACCAACCTACCGAGACAACTCCACCAACATAGCCAACCCCACCATAGGCCGACCACCACTAGAAATAGGCCAACACTGATCACAAACCATCGCCGCAGCACCAGGGTAGATCCCAACAAGAAAACTGTGGGTGCAAAGCATGAAGAAATCTTTGCCAAGGGAAGCTAAACGAAGACACCATCCGAAGATCGCAACTCCGCCACACACCCATCGGAGAGCCACGTGAACTCCAAGGAGATATCATCAAGAAGATCACAATGCAAGAGCTTCGCAACCGTCTGATCCAAGATCTTGAATTTTCACTGATGGCTTGTAAGTAACAGCTCTTTGGGAACCCCAAGAGGAAGGTATGATGAGCACAGTAGCAAGTCTTCCCTCAGTTGTGAAACCAAGGTTTATCAAACCAGTAGGAGAAAGCTAAACTTCAGAAGGTGATGCTTGCTAGCTTCATGACACTCCGGACAATGGTGCCAGAAATATTGCTAGTGTATCTTCACCTAGCAGCAACGTGAAACCTACACACAACACAACCAAGAACTTTGCTCCCAACTTACGATGAGGTTGTCAATCTCACCAGTTTGCTGTAAACAAAGGATTGAGCGTATCGAGTGGTAAAAGGATAATAGTATGCAAGAATATAAACAGTATGAGTAAAAGTAAAATGGTATAACAATGTAAAGGAAATTGGACCGGGGTCCACAGTTCACTAGTGGTGTCTCTCCATAAGATAAACAACAACATGCTGGGTAAACAAATTATAGTTGGGCAATTGATAGAATAAAGATAACGTACATATGTCATGAGGATCACTATGAGATTCACTCTGGATATTACGACAAAATACATAGACCGTAATCCAACTGCATTTATAACTAATAATACACTCGCGGGGAGTCATCTGAGTACCCCTTGAGTATTAAGTTGCGAACAACGGATAACTGCATTAAGCAAAGTGCATAAAGTAAATAAAGCAAATGTCCTTGGACACAAGAATGTTGTTTTCTCCCTAGTGGCAATAGCACATCGACAACCTTAGAGGTTTCTGTCACTCCCCCAGATTACTAGAGGCATGAACCCAACTATCGAGCATAAATACTCCCTCTTGGAGTCACTAGCATCTACTCGGCCAAGATATCTACTAGCAACGGAGAGCATGCAAGATCATAAATAACATAGTGATAACATAAAGATATATATTCAGCATATCAACTTGACATAGTACCAATACTCATCGGATATCAACAAACACAACATGTATGATTACATAAAGATGATCTTGATCATGTAGGGCAGCTCACAAGATCTAAACATGAAGCACATGGCGGAGGAGACAACCATCTAGCTACTGCTATGGACCCGTAGTCCAAGGTAGACTACTCACACATCACTTCGGAGGCGACCATGGTGGTGGAGAAGGCCTCCGGCAGTGATTTCCCTCTTCGGCAGGGTGCTGGGAAGAGCTCCTGGATCCTCCCAATCTCGCTTCAACGACGGCGGCGGCTTGCAGTATGTTTCGAGGAAAAGCGATCCGTCCTTTAGGTTTTTCCCTTCGAGGGGATTTTATAGGCGAAAGGGCAGCGTCAGAGGGTGGGCCGCCTGGCCTCACCATGTGGTGGCGCAGCCAGGGGCTAGGCCGCACCACCCTATGGTGAGCCTGGCCCCTGGCCCCTCTCCGTCTCATCTTCGGTCTTCGCGAAGCTTCGGTAAAAATAGGAGGTTTGACTTTTGTTTCGTCCAATTCTAAGAATATTTCCTGTGTAGCTTTTCTAAAACACAAAAACAGCAGAAAACAGGGAATTGACACTGTGGCATCTTGTTAATAGGTTAGTTTCGGAAAATACATAAAAAACGCCACGAAGTTTAACAAAACACAAAGCAAATGGTGCATAAACAAGCATGCAGCATCACAAATTACAAATACGTTTGAGACATATCAATCATCCCCAAGCTTAACTCCTGCTCGTCCTCGAGTAGGTAAGTGATAACAAAAGAATATTTTTTGAGGTGACATGCACCATCACAATCTTGATCATCTATGTAAAGCATTGAGTGCTGGGATCAAAGAACTTAAAATATGGGCATAAGAGACATAATCTTGACAATAAAAACTTAGCAACCATGTTATAACATGAAAAGAAACACAAATGAAGAATCATGAATAATGAAATAATGAAAGTCAAACGTGTGTTCAAATCATATGGAAAAACATAGCAAATGGTTTTCAGCTTGTCCTTCATAGAATGGCAAAACATAAATGCATAGGACACCTTCAAGTTTAAGAGGGCGACTAGATACAAATGATTTAAGAACAAGTGAAACCATAATCATGAATCAATCAATGATAAACTTCAGGACTATGCACATTAAACTCAGAATGGCAACTATGCTCTCTTAGACGGTGCATAAAGGTAGAAGGTGGTGACTCAACATAAAAGTAAAAGAAAGGCCCTTCGCAGAGGGAAGCAGTGATTGCAAGTTTTATAAACCTTCAAAAATTACGGTACTTACTAGCTTTGAGCTCTCATTGCCCCCATCATAGGCATCTTGAATGGTTAAAGTTAATGCGAGTACAATTATAAGCATATGCTTGATAAATCATAAGTTGAAAACCTCATGTTCCGTGAAGTACGAATACCCAAACCTCATGCTACTCGACTTAGGGTCCCAAGCAAGCTCTTGTCATTGTAAGTATACACGTATCATCGAGAACCACCAACAGGGTACCTCCTTGCCCGATGACATGGAACAAGCCCACATCAAAATGATAGGATAAACAGACAATGAACATCTCGGTATCTCTTTTATTTACCATTGGTATAGCTTTTTATTATGAGATACGTCGTCGAATGTCTACTATGGGCATGCTGTAAATTTCTTTTTTTTGAGAAACACAGTACAAATGCAAGCGCTCATATACATGCGCATACACTCACCCCTATGAACGCACACACGCACACCCTACCCCTATGAGCACCTCCGAAAGACTGAGCTAGCAGATCGGGTCTTGAGATTGACGAAGTCACCACGGGCGCCTCGCTATCGACGGGAACGTCGCCTCCCACTGAAAGAATATTCCGCCTTTATGAGACACACAGATGTCAAACCTGGGGTTTGAACTCTGGTGGGCTAGGGGTACAACCACCCTCCTAACCACCCAACCTCACGTTGGTTCTCGGCATGCTGTAAATTTCCACCATGAATGATGCATGGCTTAGATTAGCGGCCCGGGCATTTCTCTAACACATATACAAACTCCATGATTTTGCAAGATTTCTAACTTATTTCACATCGCAAGTATCTATAAACAAAAGATCATGATATCAACTCAAATAAGAGAAAGTGCAATGTTGAAAGCTTGCCCCATGACGGCATGGCTGAGCTAATTTCCAACTTACAAATTGCAAGCATAACGTCAACATAAGAGAGCCACAATGTCAAAATTTTAAAAGCAAGAAATGTAAAGTGTGCCATCAGGTTCGTGAGAGCTTTACTGACTAATTTTCACATAACACCAAAAAGAGTTTAATTCGAAGGATAGATAAAAGTAAGTCAAATGTACTTGGAATAACAAATTGCTAATAGGTATGTATGGTGGACACATTGGAATAACTTGGTTTTTGGGAGTTGGATGCACGAGTGGAGCTCATACTCAGTACAAAATGAGGGCTAGCAAAAGACTGGGAGCGACCAACTAAGAGAGCAATAATGACCATAATCATGCATGGCGATAAAACATCATTAAAAGAAGCATAAAATGGTATCACAAGTCAAAAACCAAATGACCATAGAGGCTTGTGGCAACTTTGTAAGAGTCAAACATGTTGTAAGCATGCGCCAAGTCAACCCAAATAAAGCATCAAGGAGAAACCAAATAAATGCTTCCATATAATAAAAACAATGCATGATTTTTTCAAAGGCTCATTAAGTAATCTCAGTCATTTGAGAAAAGTCATGCTACAGCAAAAACTAATAATCATACTATCAAAATGACATCAAGCATGGCATGAAAAAGTCTAAGCCGCAGTCTAAACAAGCTCCTTTTTGTACCACTTTTTTGCATGAAACTTTTTCTGTTTTCCAACACCATTCAAACCTTTTTGAGATAACTTTTTTGATGAAAACCAACATAGACCAGTGGTCTAAATACACCTTGATGCAAAGATATAACAAGATCTAAACAAAAATTAAGGCAAAAAACGAAAGCTAAACGCAGTTCTAGAAAAAGAGAACACTCGTTGAACGATAAGGGTGAAAAATAGAGTGTTCTTGGCAATGAAAAACAAGTACATCTCGTACAAAGAAATTTATTGGGGTCCAAACATTTATTGCAGCAAACAAAACAAAAGAAAACTGAAAGCAAAAGTAAAGATGCTCTAAGAAAAACGCATAGAATATGAAGGAATACAAATATGGGATTTCTATTTTCGTGCCCTCGGGTCCTTAGTTGTACTCAGTTTTCCCCAGCTCCTTAGTTTTTCCTCAGTTTTGTCCAAGCTCTTGTCTGAAACCCTCACAAGGAGGTCGGACGGAAGGAATCCCGTTCAGTTGACCATTCCGTGCTGACGAGTGGGGCCGCATCATGTGGGGCCGCGTCGTGTGGGGCTGGTAGAAAGGGACCGCGTGGGACAGGACGAGACCGTGTTTGGTCATACGAGCGGAGCTGGGGCCGTAGCGTGTGGAGCCGTTGATACGTCTCAAACGTATCTATAATTTTTGATGCTCCATGCTTGTTTTTACACCATTTGCCTTGTGTTTCGTTACACTTCGTGGCGTTTTTATGCGATTTCTAGAACTAACCTACTAACAAGATGCCACAGTGCCAGTTCCCTATTTTCTACTATTTTTGTGTTTCAGAAAAGCTACACAGGAAATATTCTCGGAATTGGACAAAACAAGTTCCTAAAGTCTTATTTTTCTCGGAAGCTTCCAGAGATCCGAAGAGGCAAAGGAGAGGGCCCACAGGCCGCCCTCACACTAGGCTCGCGCGGCCTGCCCCTGGCCCGCGCCACCTAGGTGTGAGGAGGCCTGGGGCCACTCCTGATGATGCCCCTTCGCCTATAAGAAGCCTCGGGATGAAAAACCCTAAGGAAGTCGGCGAAATTTCCAGAACAGTTCCGGAGCTCCACCGCCGTCGTCGACGAATTTCGGAGGACAGAAGTCTCTGTTCTGGCACCCTGCCGGGATGGGGAAGTGCCCCCGGAGCCATCTCCATCGGTCTCCATCGCCGTCACTGCCATCTCCATCGACCTCACCGCCATCTCCATCAACCTTGCTGTCTCCTATGATGAGGAGAGAGTAGTTCATCCCCGGGGCTGAGGGCTCTACCGGTAGCTATGTGGTTCACCTCTCTCTCCCATGATGTGATCTTTATGTGATCGTGAGCTTTGTATCATGTTGAACAAGTAGATGTTATTATTCAGATATTATGTGTACTCTAGTGATGTTATTAAAGTAATCTATTCCTCCTGCCATGGTGTAACGGTGACAGTGCGTGCATCATGGTGGTACTTGGTCTAGGCTACGATTGTGATCTCTTAAGGATTATGAGAATAATTATTACTATGATAGTATTGAAGTGATCTATTCCTCCTTTCACGGTGTAATGTTGACAGTGTGTGCACCGTGTTAGTACTTGGTCTAAGTTGCAATAATATTTATCTTGAGTTGTGATTTGACTTGGATATCTCTATGAGTGGTGTTTGTCAAGTACTTGGTGAACTTTGAGGAGTGCTTCGTAGCCCTACGCAATGATTAGTGTTATTCAATAGAAGAGTAATTCAGAGTACCATAGTGAAGAGAAGTTATTTATTTGTTCAATTATGTTATATTTGTTGGGAGTGTGTCCACTAGTGAAAGTATGATCCCTAGGCCTTGTTTCCAAGCATTGCACACTGTTTACTTGCTATTTTGTTACATGTTTGCTCGCAGCGATTTTTATTCCAGATTGTATTTACTACTTATAATCATCTATACCACTTGTATTTCACTATCTCTTCACCGAACTAGTGCACCTATACATATGACAAGTGTATTGAGTGTGTTGGGGACACAAGAGACTTTCTGTATCGTAATTGCAGGGTTGTTTGAGAGGGATAGCTTTGACCTCTTCCTCCCTGAGTTCGATAAACCTTGGGTGATCCACTTAAGGGAAACTTGCTGCTGTTCTACAAACCTCTGCACTTGGAGGCCCAACACTGTCTACAAGAACAGACGCGTGCGTAGACATCAGCCGTGTGGGTCCAGGACATGGGCACGAGTGGTTTCTGTCTCTTTCGCCCAGATTAGCAGTTTTCAATGCACCTTTTTCCTCTCTCTCGCTCGATCTCATTCATTCTTGATTGCCCAAATTGGTAGCAAATCTAGAGCACCTTCTCCTTCTGTTTCTTAACGCCATTCATTTCTTTATGCCTGTCGTGTGAATTTAGAGACAGTAGCCATGGGGAGGCTTATCGGAGGGGCTCGACGATGGTGACGATGGGTCCGGCTCGGGATCGTGCCAACAGAGACACATCGGTTTACCTAGGTTCAGGGCCCTCCCGGTTGGAGGTAAACCCCTACTTCTTGCCTGCTTCGTATTGATTGAAGAGTATCAGTTACAACGCTCCTCGAGCTGTTCGGGCTAGAGGAGGAAGAAGAAGATCGGATCTCCCCTATGCTAAGGGTCCAGGCCCCCTTATATAGACGGGGGCCTGGTTACAGGTTTTGGTAGCGATTCGGCCAGCTGCCGGCTCCTTGGCGGCGGCGTCCTTGGCGTGATCCTCTGGCCCTGCTCTGGCAAAGGCACTTTATAAAGTGCCTTTTCCCCTGGGCCGGCATCTGGAGGGCATATCCCCTCTCCTCTGCCTCGGATCCCATCGTGGGGAAGGGTCTTCGATCTCTCGTTGGCTGGATGTGGTCATGGCGCTCGTCACTCTGTCCTGCGCCCCTGCCGATCTTGTCGGGGCCGTTCCACTTTCGGCCAAACCACCGTTGGGAAGCTTTGTCTTCATCACCCGGCTCCGTTCTTCCGTGGCAGAGTCGCCAACCGGCTGCTGGCGCAGCCGGCCCTTTGGGCGAAGCCGGTCTTTTCGTGTTGAAGCCGTGGGGGCTCCTGGGACGCCAGCCGGCATATTGCTCGGCCCGTGGTGCGCCCCCTAAGTCATCCCCATGACACTAGCCCCCGAAACTGGCGAAGTCTCATGGGCTAGCATGGGGCTTCGGCGGGTTCCTCTTCTCGCCGAAGTCTTCCTCGTTCTTGTCGAAGTCCCAGGATTCTAGTCCAGCTTGGTCGCTCTAATCATCGAGGCTGGGCTTTGCGGGGTTCTCCCGGCCATCTCGAGATGAGCCAGTTCCGAGATGCGGCCCGGCTAGCGATCGCGAGCCGGTGAGCCGCGAGCCGGCGCGCTACCTCCTGAGAACTTGCGCCGCTTCGAGTCTTGTTCCCATGCGGCGACCGACGCAGCGTGCTAGTGGCCAGTCTTGTCATTTTGACCCCGAGGCGATTCTTGCCGACGTCAGCCAACGGGACGAGACCTGCGTCAGCGTTAAGTCCCATCGAGATGCCACGCGGACGGTTTACTCGCATTAAACTGGCTCGGCCCTTCATGCTTCTCCAGCCCTTAAATCTTGGAGCTCTCGAGGGTTTTCTTCACTCCCGTGCGCCTCCCTTCCTTCTCTCCCAACAAAATGTCGCCTCCGCTTCTCTCGCTTTGACCTTGATGTCATCGCTCGGGACAACCACCGGGGCCGGGGCCGGAGCCGGCGATGGGCCGGGTGAGCGCGAGCGCGGTCGCCCACTCGGAGGCCCGGTGGTGACGCCGTTGATGCCTCGGAAACGCGGTCGCCCACAGGGCAGCCGCAACAAGAAAACTCTGGCTGCGCTCGCGGCCGCGGCCCCCACCGCGCCCGCCTCCGGGCCCTTCGGGTCCGGCCGTTCCTCCACCATCGCCGCGGCCCCTGGCGGGTCCGTGGCTGCGGCTGCCGGCGGCGCCATAGTTCCCGCGGCCATGACCTCTGTCGTCGGTCTCACCGGGACGCCCCTGGAAGCGGCGGCAGCCCTCGTCGGTGCCGCGATGGCATTCGGGGCCGCCCCTCCGGGTCTCGCCGGTCTGAGCGTCGGCGACTCCTCCAGCGTGGCCGCGAAGAAGGCACGAGCACCGCCACCGCATCCGCCGACCAGGCAGCGGCTCGCCTATGTCCCGAAGCACGGGTTCGCCACCGCCATGGTGCCGCTGCTGGCCGGAAGTAGGGAGCGCCTTCCGCTCCCGGCCAGCTTCATTGGCACAATGGGGAAGAATCCCCCAACAAGCTTCATGATCGAGGATGGCAGCAGCGGACAGCCGCTGTACGACGTCATGGTCCTCCACGACGAGGAGGGGAAGAGCTATCTCACCGGGGGGTGGGAGCGGTTCTTCACCGACTATGGCTTGGAGCAGGGATGGTCCCTCATCCTGACCCACCACGCCGGGTCGCCCATCCTCTGCGTCCGCGTCGTCGATGGCTCCGGCTGCGCCCGCGCCTACTTCCCCTGGCCATGACCGGCGAGCGCCCTCGAAGCCCCTTCCTTGACAGCAGCATTGTCAACAGTAGTCTAGGGGCGGGAAGGGGAAGTCCTTTTGCTACTTTGGCCCTTAGCATGGCCCTTATTATGTAACCGTTTGCCTAAGAACTCTTTTAATTTCGTGCAAATCCTTGCTTGCTCTTCTTCGTCTGCTATGTGAATGCTCTTGCGTGAGATTGTCTTCTGCTTGTACCGTAGCGCCAAAACGATTCTCCGGCTAGGATCTTTCCTTGGATGGAACTGTTGACACGCGAATCCGTAGATAGGGACCGCGATGGTCACTGGCCTGTGCAGACGCTTCGGGCGGGCTCCTCCGGCTTCAACGCGGAGGGAAAGGTGCTTCTGCTAGCCGATTCCGGGAAGGATGGACTAGCTCCGGCTCCAGCACGGACGGAGCGGAAACTGCATCTTGTACCGGCTCGGGCGAGGGTCGGAGCCGGCACGTTTCCTTTCCCGGGCCTTCACACGTCCCAAGCCACGATTGGAGTAGATCTCCTAGTTTCCGGCTCTAGCCGTTGCTTTGCGCGTGTTAGGTTTCAATTTCCTTGCTCGTTAGCTGACCGCGTCATAGCGCCAACTGATCGGACAGCCGGCGAGGTACTGGAGCCGGCCCACTTTTGAGGACCAATTCCCTTTCCCCCTAGCCCCCGAGTTTTGGGGTAGCTGGATTGGCAGCTAGCTCGAAACTAACTTTTCGCGAACGACGCCAACGCCAAGTGAGGCAGCTCTAACTTCGAACCTCTTGCGCGTGGCTTCTCAGCCCAAATGTCGAGAGTCTGTGACTATCAACCATTCGCTGGCTTTGCCTTTGTATGGTTCCCTCAACTTTTTCCTTAATCTTCCCACCCTTCGGCCCTTCTACCCCCAACCGGCAGCCTGGTGCCGGTTGGTCTCCCTTGGGCCGGCAGCCGAATGTCGGCCTAGGGTGGGAGCGTGCCGCAGAGTGAGAAGTAGTACTTCGGTCTATCGGGCCCCTGACTCGTGCTAGCCAACGCTTAGTTAACAGACACTGCCCTTAACGCCTGGTTGAGCGATTTTTCTATCGTTTGCAGTTCTGCTCCGCGGCTTTCCTTCGTATGTGGCCTGCCGGCTCCTATCCATCCGGCTAAGCGGAGCCGGAAGGTGGAGGTTGGGCTCGAGACCTTCTTCATACGTAATACTCATCCGGCTGGCGAGGGACCGATCATTTTTCGGGGCTGCCGGCTGTGGCTCGGTGCCTGGAGCCGGCTGCCGGTCAAGTGAATAGCGCAGGAAGCAAAACATACACGAAGTGTTTTCCTCGGAGCCGGCTGTAGCTAGCCGCTCCGTTTTCCTTTATTCATTGACATGTTTTTTGGGGTACAAGTTTTTGCCTTAGCAGAAGAAAGGTCTTAGGAGACTGACATTCCAGGGACGCTCGGTCTCCTTGTCAGAGTTATCTTCCTTGTTCTTTCTGGGCTCTTGTGCGTCGATGAGGTAATATTCCCCATTGCCCAGCACCCAGCTGACAATGAACGGTCCCTCCCAAGGAGGGGACAGCTTGTGCATGCCCTTAGTGCTTTGGACCAGCCGGAGTACGAGATCTCCCTCGCGAAACGTGAGCAGGTGAATATTTCGGCTGTGGTATCGTTGCAGCTGCTGTTGGTAGAGCGCTGATCTGGCCAGAGCCTGCTCTCGTGCCTCCTCGAGGAGGTCGACGCCATCTTCGCGAGCTTCTTTTGCTTGCTTCTCCGTGTACTGGACAATTCTGGGCGCGTCAAACTCAATGTCCGTGGGTAACACCGCCTCTGCTCCATAGACTAGGAAGAAAGGTGTGAAGCCGACAGAGCGATTTGGAGTGGTGCGCAAGCTCCAGAGCACTGAGGGTAGCTCCTCGACCCAGCAGCCGGCTGAGCGCTCGAGAGGCTCGACCAGTCTTGGTTTGATGCCAGCCAGGATCAGCCCATTCGTCTTCTCCACTTGCCCATTTGTCTGAGGGTGCGCCACTGACGCTAAGTCCAGCCGGATGCCTTTTTGGCCACAGTAATCAGCAAAGACTCCCTTCGCAAAGTTTGTCCCGTTGTCGGTGATGATGCTATGGGGAACTCCATATCTTGTGATGATCTCGTTGAAGAACTTGATTGTGGACGAGCCGTTGAGTTTTTTGATTGGCTTGGCTTCGATCCACTTGGTGAACTTGTCCACAACAACCAGCAGGTGCGTCAAGCCCCTGGGTGCGGTCTTGAATGGTCCCACCATGTCCAGGCCCTAGACAGCGAACGGCCAGGTGAGCAGGATGGTCTTGAGGGCTGCCACCGGAGTGTTTCTGTGCTTGGAGAAGCGTTGGCAGCCATTGCACTGCTTCACCAGCTGCTCTGCATTCTGCTTGGCCGTTGGCCAGTAGAAGCCATGGCGGAATGCCTTGGCCACCAAGGCTCTGGAGGATGCGTGATGCCCGCACTCCCCTTGATGTATCTCTCTTAGCAGCTCTATCCCTTCTTCCGGCTCGATGCACTTCTGGAAGATGCCTGACACGCTGCGCTTGTACAGCTCGCTGTTGATGATGGTGTACACCCCAGCTCGACGTTGAATTTGCCTAGCTTTCGCTTCGTCCTGCGGCAAGTCCCCAGTGATGAGGTAGTTGGAGAATGGCTCCGCCCAGGAAGGTATCTCCTGTACGTGGAAGACACTGGCAACCAGAGGATCTGCAACCCCGGGTCCATCGTTGTGCCGGCTTCATCTGATTGTCCGGCTGGGGGAGCGGGCGTAGAGCCGGCACTCCCCTTGTCCTTCATCGAGCCGGCCACACTGGGCTGGCCAGCTGCCTCCTTCAGCCCCGAGACGGCAGCCCCCGGGTCCGGTGGCGGTTCCTGAGCCGGGGCTGGGTCTCCAGGCACGTAGATGGATATGGACTCCGGCGAAGGTTTGATAGACGGCTTGTGGATGATCTCCAGGGACACCCCAGCTGGGATATCCTGCTTGGTGGAGCCGATCTTGGACAGCCGGTCTGCTTCCTCGTTGTTTGCTCTAGGAACATGGTGGAACTCGCAGCCCTCGAAGAATCCGCTGAGCTGCTGCACGTAGAAGCGATAGGAGGCCATGTTGGCGTCCTTGGCGTCCCAGTCCCCTGAGACTTGGTGTGTCACTAGGTCAGAATCTCCGAAACAGAGGATCCTCCTGATGCCAATCTGCTTGGCCATCTTGAGCCCATGCACCAGGGCTTCATATTCGGCGACGTTGTTCGACGCACGGAAGTGCATCTGCAGCACGTATTGCAGCTTGTCTCCCTTGGGGGAGGTGAGAACGACGCCGGCTCCCAAGCCCCCGAGCAGCTTGGAGCCATCGAAGTGCATGCGCCAGTGGGTGAAGTCTGGAGCCGGCGGCAGGTACTGGTGCTCTCCCCAGTCAGTGAAGAAATCCGTTATGATTTGTGACTTGATCGTCATCCTGGGCTTGTACTGAATGGTATGAGCCGCGAGCTCGATCGCCCATTTAGCCACTCTTCCTGACGCGTCCTTGCACCCGATGATCTCCGAGAGTGGAGTGGTGCTCACCACCGTGATTAGGTGCTCCTCGAAGTAGTGCTTTAGCTTCTTGGCCGCCATGTACACGCCGTACGCGACCTTCTGGTAGTGCAGGTAGTTCTGCTTGGAGAGAGTGAGCACCTCACTCAAGTAGTACACCGGGCGCTGAACTGGTAGCTCTTTGCCTTCCTCGGTGCGCTCCACCACGATCACCACGCTGATGACACGTGGGGTTGTTGCGATGTAGAGCAGCATTGGCTCTCGCGGAGCCGGCGCTGCCAAGATTGGCGCAGTAGACAAGGCTCGCTTGAGGTCGTTGAAGGCGTCATCAGCGCGCTGGGACCAAACGAAGTGGTCCGTCTTCTTCATCAGCTAGTACAGTGGCATGGCCTTCTCCCCGAGCCGGCTGACGAACCGGCTAAGCGAGGCCAAACAACCAGCAAACTTCTGCACATCTCTGAGCTGGGTGGGTTTCTCTAGGGCCTCGATGGCTTTTATCTTTGAGGGGTTAGCCTCGATCCCTCGCTGGGAAATGATGTAACCTAGGAGCTGCCCAGCCGGCACACCAAAGGTGCACTTCTCAGGGTTGAGCTTCATGCGATAGCGCCGCAGGTTGGTGAAGGTCTCCTTGAGATCGTCCAGGAGCGTGCCGCTCTGCTTGGTCTTCACCACCACGTTGTCCACATAAGCATGCACGTTCCTCCCAATCTGCTCCTGCAGACATCGCTGCATGGTTCACTGGTAAGTGGCTCCAGCGTTCTTCAGGCCGAACGGCATGGTAACATAGCAGTAGGCTCCATATGGGGTGATGAAGGAGGTCTTGATCTGGTCCGGCTAGAAGAGCGGGATCTGGTGGTAGCCTGAATAGGCATCCAGGAAAGACAACAGGTCACAGCCGGCTGTGGAGTCGATCACCTGGTCAATTCGTGGCAACGCGAAAGGATCCATGGGGCAAGCCTTGTTGAGGCTGGTGTAGTCGATGCACATTCGCCAAGTGTTATTCTTCTTCAGAACCAAGACTGGGTTCGCAAGCCAGTCAGGGTAAAACACCTCCATGATAAAGCCGGCTGCAAGGAGCCGGGCAATCTCCTCGCCAATAGCTTTTCTCTTTTCTTCTGCAAACTGCCACAGCGGCTGCTTGACCGGCTTGGCGTTCGGCCGGACGTTGAGTGCGTGCTCAGCCAGCTCCCTCGGCACACCAGGCATGTCCTTTGGAGACCATGCAAAGATATCCCGATTCTCACGGAGGAAGCTGGTGAGCTCGCTTTCCTATTTGGTAGACAAGCCGGTGCCGATGATGACGTACTTGGATGGGTCGCTCTCGTCCAGCAGGATCTTCTTGGTGTCATTGGCCGGCTTGAATTGCTCCACAGGCGACTGGCAAACCGATACGTCTTGCTGGGTCAGCTCCACGCGATGTAGAAGCTGCCTCTTCTCCTCGGCGACGACCAGCGCCTCTGCCAGCTGCAAGCTCTCCTTTGCGCAGGCCAGGGACTTCTTGAAGTTTTCCGAGACTGTGATCACACCTCTGGGCCCTGGGAGCTTCATCTTTAGATAGGCGTAGTGCGGGACCGCCATGAACTTGGCCAGGGCCGGACGGCCTAGCAGCGCGTGGTAGGGACTGCTGATGTCCACCACCTTGAACCAGATGGGCTCGCGGCAGCTGTTCCCCTTCTTTCCAAAGAGAACCTCCAGCTGCACCTTGCCCAAAGGGGTGCAAGAATGCCCAGGCACGATGCCATGGAAGGTGAGCCGGCTAGGTTTCAGCTGAGCAAGCGGGATGCCCAACTTCTCCAGAGAGCTTCGGTAAAGAAGGTTGATACTACTACCGCCATCGATGAGCACGCGGGAGAAACGGCACATGTGCGTATCGGAACACACGACAGGATCCACGACCAGAGCATACTCTCCAGGGCTGGGCATCAACCTCGGGTGGTCTTCACGCCCCCAGGTAACGGCCGCCTCGGACCAGTGCATGAACTGGGTTTCTGCAGGCATCACAGCGTTCACCTCTGCCTCATGCCAAAGGTCGTTCCTTTTGTCCTTGCCGGGGATAGTGAAGATGTGATACTGCTCCACATCCATCGGGAAGTCATCATCTTGATCCGGCTCGCCTCTAGCCGGGTCGCACTGTTGGTCCTCCTGACCTTCAGCCAGTTGCGCTTGCGACGTACCAGGGATCTACCGAGTGCGCTGCTCCAGCTCTCTCATGAAACGTCACTGACGCGTGGAGTGGGTCGCTTCCCTGCCTCGGGAGGTGTGGAATTTACACGGCTGATCGAGCGTAACATCGAGGGTGTACTTGCCCTCTTTGCGCCCATGACCGCTGCTTGCAGCCCCCGGGCCTCCTTGGTCAGAAGCCGCTCGCTTTGAGCTAGCAGATCCTCTGGGGAGCATCTTGGTGTGGTCAAGCCACAGGTGGATGTGCAGCGCTGACGGGCGAGCCTGGGACTCCGACCCCGGCGCTGACTCCTCGATTGAACGTGGCCTGCTTGTTCCGCCGCCCTGCTGGACGCGGCGACCTTGAGCGTTGCCGCTCAGAGCATGGCCGTCCTGTCCACGCCCTTCGCGGCCTTGGCTCGCCGATGGCGACCGCTGGATCTGGTCGGGGATGACGGTGGCGAAGTTGTGGCGCAGGTCACGGACAAGCTCGGTCGGTGCGTCTCTGCGCACGTCGTAGAACTCGCTGAGCGTGGTGCTCGCACGGCGCCGGTTGGCCTCGTCCTCAGCCACCTTGCCGAGGAGGACGAGACGCGTCCGCTCCAGGGCCTCGGCGACCCGGGCGGGATCGATGACGTGGTCGAGGGGAGCGCACAGGTCCACCACGGAGACATCCGGGGCGTCCTGCTCTGGGAGTGGAGCATCTTGCTCCGATGGAAGAAGGCGTCCGGGCGACGGGCGCTCGGGGCGTAGAGAGTCGCCGCCCTCCTCTTCTCCCAAGGCCATCACCTCGACCATGGCGCCAAGACTGCTGCTTTCACCACAGCTCGAGCCTCCGTCGCAGAGGGAGTTGAAGACATCGGTCACTTCCTCTGGGAAGGGCTTGGCGACATAGAAGCGATGACTGCCAACATCGAGGAAGGAGCCACTGTTGCCAAAGCCGTTCTCGAAGTGGGCCAAGTTGTCGCTGACGCAGTCGAAGGTGCTGAACCTCCAGACGAGGCCGGAGGCGACCTTCTCGCCGGAGGGTCCCAGCCGGAACTTGACTCCGCTCGCCACCGCGCTTTGCCCCACGGTGGGTGCCAACTGTCGTGAGAATTTAGAGACAGTAGCCATGGGGAGGCTTATCGGAGGGGCTCGTCGATGGTGACGATGGGTCCGGCTCGGGATCGTGCCAACAGAGACACCTCGGTTTACCTAGGTTCAGGGCCCTCCCGGTTGGAGGTAAACCCCTACTTCCTGCCTGCTTCGTATTGATTGAAGAGTATCAGTTACAATGCTCCTCGAGCTGTTCGGGCTAGAGGAGGAAGAAGAAGATCGGATCTCCCCTATGCTAAGGGTCCAGGCCCCCTTATATAGACGGGGGCCTGGTTACAGGTTTTGGTAGCGATTCGGCCGGCTGCCGGCTCCTTGGCGGCGGCGTCCTTGGCGTGATCCTCTGGCCCTGCTCTGGCAAAGGCACTTTATAAAGTGCCTTTTCCCCTGGGCCGGCATCTGGAGGGCATATCCCCTCTCCTCTGCCTCGGATCCCATCGTGGGGAAGGGTCTTCGATCTCTCGTTGGCTGGATGTGGTCGTGGCGCTCGTCACTCTGTCCTGCGCCCCTGCCGATCTAGTCGGGGCCGTTCCACTTTCGGCCAAACCACCGTTGGGAAGCTTTGTCTTTATCGCCCGGCTCCATTCTTCCGTGGTAGAGTCACCAGCCGGCTGCTGGCACAGCCGGCCCTTCGGGCGGAGCCGGTCTTCTCGTGTTGAAGCCGTGGGGGCTCCTGGGACATCAGCCGGCATATTGCTCGGCCCGTGGTGCGCCCCCTAAGTCATCCCCACGACAATGCCTTCGTTTTTACCCAATGAGGTACTCCCTCCGATCCATATTACTCTTCACTAATATGGATGTATCAACCACTAAAATGTGTTTAGATACAACCACATTAGCGAAGAGTAATATGGATCAGAGGGAGTAGGAAATCTAGGGCATAAATCCAGAGAAAATATACGATAAGCTGCATACAGCAGCCAACATAGCATAGATAAAAGTAGCTACCGACCGAGATCCAACATAAGCTACAATTTACATGAATGGGATTAAGCTTGGAGGCTGCGCAGGTGAATCCCAAGTACTTTGTGTTTGGCCATGAACGCATGCACGTTCACGGTCGTTCCAACTCTAGCGCCGGGATTCGGCATGGTTCACTAGGCAGTTGGAGTCGGTGGCGCGGAGCCTCCTGGTGCAGAAGGGGCACCTGTAAACGCCTCGAGCAAAGTGGCGATCATAATGGCCGGACTACAGCCTCCTGAGGACATGACGAGTCTTGGTGTGGAAGGACTCGTCGTCGCTGTCGATGTCGCTGCTCTGCACCTATCACGTAGCACCAAAGATCGAAAAACACGGAGTCAATTGCAGCGATGATGGAACAGAGAGTGAACAAAAGATCATGCATGATAATATGGGCACGAAAAAAAGAGGTAGCCTCAGTTACATTGGACACACTTATATCCAGGATTTGGGTCAGTGAACCAAAGATCATGCACAATAAATTTGTACACACCAATTGTTCACTGACCAAACCCTGAATCAATTTGTGCCCAAATATTTATCATCATCGGCACAAATTAACCGGATGGGATTGATTACTCACATAAGTTAACCAAATATTAAACAAAAGCAAATCACAAACACTAATAACGCAAGATCTAGACCTAGGAACAGACGAACCCTAGTAACGCAAGATCTAACACGCAAGATCTAGAACTAGGAACAGACGAACCCTAATGACGCAAGATCTAACACAAAAGGATTGAACTAGGAACAGATGAACCCTATTAACGCAAGATCTAACACAAAATGATAGAACTAGGAACAGATGAACCCTAATAACGCAAGATCTAACATAAAAAGGATTGAAATAGAATAAGAACAAGGGAACAAAGGGTTACCTCCTCGTCGTCAACGATGCTGGTGTCATAGGGGTTCTCCGGGGTGACGTACGGCTCTTGTTCGTACGGGTCCCAATCGATGGGGAACTAGACGGGGGCCTGGATGGGGGCGGCGGCCGATGAGCCGGCGGCTGATGCACCGGCGGCTGATGCACCGGCGGCTACGTCGGAAGCAGTGACGGGGGCCTAGACGGCGGCGGCGGCCGATGCGCCGGTGGCTATGTTCGAAGCAGCGACGGGGTCCTGGACGGGGGCGGCAGCCGATGCGCCGGCGGCCGATGTGCCGGCGGCTACGTCAGAAGCACCGACAATGGGCATCTCATTCTTCTCCATCGCCGGGGTTTTTTCTTTGAGGTTTTTTCGACGCGAAGTGGAGAAGATGACGGGACAGGAGAGGTGGTTGCAGTGAGAATGAGAGAGTGGGCGAGCGTCGAGGGAGAGAAAGAGGGGTTCTATAAAGACGAAGGTGGCGTTTGGTGTACTGCAACACGCGTCCGCTATGCATGGCTGCAGCGTGCACCGCGACACGAGGCTAACCCTTTGACGTTTGGTGTACTCAGTTCTAACCTCGGGCCTTATACAGAAATTTTATCTGTACTCAGTTTTCCCCTCAAGTACTTAGACTGGCAAGTGCAATATACTCAGTTCTACCCGCAAGTAGCTGGTCAACAAAGAGTCAACAAATGGGTTTAACATAGCTAATTGAGTCATTTCATGCGCAAAAAAATCCAAAAAATAAAAACATAGTGGCACGTACTCATGGAGTCTTCCTACGCAACCTGCCACCTTGAATAAACATAGATAAATCATGTTTTACCACAAATTGCCACTTCTCAGAATTACTAGTAGCTATGAAGATGCATGGTTTTCCACTCAAACCCCTTTGCAAAACATCTTCCCCAAAACATAGTTTGTCTAAATGAGGCCATAATTGTCAAACTCATGTATATTTGAATTGCAAATAATTTGATGTAGCCCAATATGAATTATATTGTACAAAACATGCATTTTTTATTTTGTAATTCTTTTGTTTGAATCCCTTAGTCTATTTACTATTTACGTGCCCTCGGTTTCTTAGTACTACTCAGTTTTGCCCTCAAGTACTGTCACAAATACTCACAGAAGTCCAAACTTATCATGATTTATTGAGCCATTGTCACATGGATTGACTCCACCAACCGTTGATCCACTGATCTAATGGGCAGTATACCCCTATCCGTCTCTTCGTGGCCACCCCTCTTTCTCTCTTCATGGCCACCCCTCTCTCTCTCTCTGTCGGTGGATCAACGGTTGGTGGAGTCGATCCGTGTGACAAGAGACATGCATTTATGGATTATTTTTCCACGTAACTATATTCCCTCTATTTATGCATTATTTTCCACGATTTAAAAATGTTAAACTAAAAAGTGGTATAATTTTGATGTAAACAAGAGACATACATATTTGCGGATTTCGGTGAATGGATTATTTATCACCCCTCTAACAATTATCAACTATCTTTAGCATTCCTTTTCTTTTAGGGAATATAGTTTTGGTAATTTGAAATGGCCCAAAAGTGGCATAATTTTGGTAGAAACATGAGACATACATATTTGGAAAATTTGGGGGATTTCGGTGAATAGATTATTTATCACCCCTCTAACAATTATCAACTATCTTTAGCATTCCTTTTCTTTTAGGGAATATAGTTTTGGTAATTTGAAATAGCCCAAAAATGGTATAATTTTGGTAGAAACATGAGACATACATATTTGGCATATTTGGGGGATTTCGGTGAATGGATTATTTCTCACCCCTCTAACGATTATCAACTATCTTTAGCGTTCCTTTTCTTTTAGGGAATATAGTTTTGGCAATTTGAAACGGCCCAAAAGTGGTATAATTTTGGTAGAAACATGAGACATACATATTTGGCCTATTTGGGGGATTTCGGTGAATGGATTATTTATCACCCCTCTAACAATTATCAACTATCTTTAGCATTCCTTTTTTTTAGGGAATATAGTTTTGGCAATTTGAAATGGCCCAAAAGTGGTATAATTTTGGTAGAAACATGAGACATACATATTTGGCATATTTGGGGGATTTTGGTGAATGGATTATTTATCACCCCTCCAACAATTATCAACTTTCTTTAGCATTCCTTTTCTTTTAGGGAATATAGTTTGGGATATAGTTTTGGTTATTTGAAATGTCCCAAAAGTGGTATAATTTTGGTATAAACATGAGACATACATATTTGTGGGATTTCGGTGAATGCATTATTTGTCACCCCTCTAATAATTATCAACTATCTTTAGCATTCCTATATTCCCTAACACTTTTTTTTTTGGTAATTTCGGTGAATGCACACACTAACTTTGAAAACAACTACAAGTACATGTAACTGACTAATGGATTTGTAACAAGGGATCCCTTGTAACAACTTCTAGCGCTTGATGAGCAATGATAAGAATCCGATTGCAATTATACAATAAAAAAACAACCAGCCATCAGATTAGCTTGCTTCTTCAACTCGATCAGCTGCTTTAACTGCTTGTTCATTTTCTTCAGTTCTCCCTTCACTTCCACCAGTTCTGCATTGGGAGCATTAGGCATAATCGGAACGGCTCCTCTCTCCACCGCATTCTCTACAGCAATTCCCCCTCCCAAATTGTGCTCCCCAATAGCGCCAATTGATTCCTGCAATTTAAGCCTCTGAACATACACATCGATCCACTCAAAATACCTGCATTTCTTGAGGATCTGAAAACAACAACGTGAACCCTAAATCCCAAATTCGAGGGAATAACAAGAAAATCAAGAGAAAACAGAGCAATTGGAGCGAGATCTAACCTTATCCCCCTCTCTATATGGCAAGCTCTCGCATGCAAGGAACTCACGTCCACGATTGCCGTTGTCGTCCGTCTTACAGATCGACCACTTCAGAGGCTCCTGGCGTGGGCAGTCAGGGTATCTTATCAAAGGCACGGGTCCATACTACGGCCATAAAGAACAGGAGGTCGAAGAGAAACTAGACATCACCCGCCTGCCGGAGAAGGACTGCCGCTGGCGGAGAAGAAGAACAATGGGGAAAGAAAGGGGAAGCAATGGCACGGGCACGGGCGCGGGCCTGGCTCGGGCTCCCATTTTGCAATGGTCACCTGGGTAAGCTATGGGTCTGGCGTGCTAATGTGGACAAGTTGTGGGTCCCACGATAATCTGGATAAGTGGAGACATATCCACTGCGGGGCACCAACAGCGGCCCCACTTGCCAGCACCAACAAACGGTCAACTAAATGGGATTCCTCCCGTCTGAGCTCCTTGTGAGGGTTTCAGACAAGCGCTTGGGCAAAACTGAGGAAAAACTAAGCGGCTGGGGAAAACTGAGCACAACTAAGGACCCGAGTGCACGAAAATAGAAATCCCTAAAAATATAGTGTGTTGAAAGATGACCTGATTTTTGCCGATGAAGAAGGGGTGCCTCGGGGGCATCCCCAAGCTTTGACGCTTATACCTCTTGGATATTTCTTGGGGTGACATGGGCATCCCCAAGCTTGAGCTTTTGTCCATACTTCATCTCATATCATCATTCTCCAATCCCTACACTTGAAAACTTCCTTCATACAAAACTTCACACAATTCTATTATCAACATTAGCATAAGCATAATAGTAAATCAACCCTTTTTGGTTCAGGTTTCAACTCAAAAACACCATATATAAAGCATAAGCTACTGTAGCAACTTCCTCAAAAGTTCCGTGATCAAAAGAACTAAAAAAGAAAGAGATCGAGAGGCAAACACAAATAGTGGCAGAAATCTATCAAAACAGAACAGCTGACAAAGGTTGATTTTTTCGAGGACCTTCTGTTGCTCAAATCGAAAAGTGCAAAACTAATGAAAGTTTTTATATAACCTGGGGCATATGCTCAAGAAAATTCAGATCAAAAAGATATCCTGAGAATTTTCATGAATTTTTACGGTGCAGTGCAGAAATCTGTTTCAGGACAGCAACTTCCCCAAATCTTACCTCCCTCAAATTAGAGGTTCTTCTTGGCACAAAAACGAAATAAAAATAATAAGGAGAGGTCATTACAGTAGTAATAACTTCCAAGACTCAAATAAAAGAGAAAGTACTGAAAAGAAAACATTAGATTATCTCCCAAGAGTGCTTTTCTTTACGCCTTTGAGCTAGGCGCAGAAAGTGCAAATCAAGTATTATCAAATGAGGCATTAAGATCAATTGCAGAAGTCTTTTCAACAAGGCATTGAATTGAATCCAAATAAGTTTTTGAAGATCCCTTGTGAACTCTCGTTGGTTCACTTCGTTCATCAAAAAGATTTTCAGGACAAATCCAATCAAAATTCTTTTCCAAAGCTTCATGCAATCCTACAAGTTTGCAAGGAATTGGTACTTTGATGTCTTATTTGGTTGTACCAACAACATTAACAGGTGAGCCAAGCATATTAAAACGCTCAAAAACTTTCTTAGCTTCAATAACAACATCTCTAAATTCTCTACACAAAGTCTCCAAAATAAAATCTTTCTTTTCGGAGTCTTCGATATCATGAAGCTTAAGAAACATTTGTTGCATAAAAGGATTAAGGTTAACAAACCTAGCCTCCAACATGTGAACTAAATATGCAGCAGCAACTTCATAACTAGGAGCAAGCTCAGCCAAAGATCTATCCTCAACATCTTTATGCATACTAATATGATTAAAGAACTCCTCAATATTACCTTTCCTAATAATAGAACCACTACCTACTAAGAGCTACTCCTAAGCATACTTAGGGAACAATATAATGAACCAAAGGTAAAAGTAACAGAATGCAAACTATCAAAGGAACTAAATTTTGTATTTTTGATAAAATGATATAAGCAAAAATAAAATAAAGCAAAACAAAAACAAAGTAAAAGATTGTGCGCGAGAGACTCCCCTTGCAGAAGTCTTCTTCCTCCCCGGCAACGGCGCCAGAAAAACTCGTTGATGGCTTGTAAGTAACAGCTCGTTGGGAACCCCAAGAGGAAGGTATGATGAGCATAGCAGCAAGTCTTCCCTCAGTTGTGAAACCAAGGTTTATCGAACCAGTAGGAGAAAGCCAAAGTTCAGAAGGTGATGCTTGCTAGCTTCGTGACACTCCGGACAATGGCGCCAGAAATATTGCTGGTGTGTCTTCACCTAGCAGCAACGTGAAACCTGCACACAACACAACCAAGAACTTTGCTCCCAACTTACGATGAGGTTGTCAATCTCACCGGCTTGCTGTAAACAAAGGATTGACCGTATCGAGTGGTAAAAGGATAATAGTATGCAAGAATGTAAATAGTACGAGTAAAAGTAAAATGGTATAACAATGTAAAGAAAATTGGACCGGGGTCCACAGTTCACTAGTGGTCTCTCTCCATAAGATAAACAACAACATGCTGGGTAAACAAATTACAGTTGGGCAAATTGATAGAATAAAGATAACGTACATATGTCATGAGGATCACTATGAAATCCACTCTAGGCATAACGACAAAATACATAGACTGTAATCCAACTGTATCTATGACTAATAATACACTCGCGGGGAGTGGTCCGAGTACCCCTTGAGTATTAAGTTGCGAACAATGGATAACTGCATTAAGCAAAGTGCGTAAAGTAAACAAAGCAAATGTCCTTGCACACAAGAATGTTATTTTCTCCCTAGTGGCAACAGCACATCTACAACCTTAGAGGTTTCTGTCACTCGCACAGATTACTAGAGGCATGAACCCAACTATCGAGCATAAATACTCCCTCTTAGAGTCACTAGCATCTACTCGGCCAAGATATCTACTAGCAACGGAGAGCATGCAAGATCATAAATAACATAGAGATAACATAAAGATATATATTCAGCACATCAACTTGACATAGTACCAATACTCATCGGATCCCAACAAACACAATATGTATGATTACATAAAGATGATCTTGATCATGTAGGGCAGCTCAGAAGATCTAAACATGAAGCACATGGCGGAGGAGACAACCATCTAGCTACTGCTATGGACCCGTAGTCCAAGGTAGACTACTCACACATCACTCCAGAGGCGACCATGGTGGTGGAGAAGGCCTCCGGCAGGGTGCCGGGAAGAGCTCCTGGATCCTCCCGATCTCGCTTCGACGACGGCGGTGGCTTGCAGTATGTTTCGAGGAAAAGTAATCTGTCCTTTAGGTTTTTCCCGTCGAGGGGATTTTATAGGCGAAAGGGCAGCGTCAGAGGATGGGCCGCCTAGCCTCACCATGTGGTGGCGCGGCCAAGGGCTGGGCCGCGCCACACTATGGTGAGCCTGGCCCCTGGCCCCCCTCCGTCTCATCTTCGGTCTTCGTGAAGCTTCAGTAAAAAATAGAAGGTTTGACTTTTGTTTCGTCCAATTCTGAGAATATTTCCTGGGTAGCTTTTCTGAAACACAAAAACAGCAGAAAATAGGGAACTGGCACTGTGGCATCTTGTTAATAGGTTAGTTCTGGAAAATGCATAAAAACGCCACGAAGTGTAACAAAACACAAAGCAAATGGTGCATAAACAAGCATGGAGCATCAAAAATTATAGATACGTTTGAGATGTATCAAGCATCCCCAAGCTTAACTCCTACTCGTCCTCGAGTAGGTAAGTGATAACAAAAGAATAATTTTTGAGGTGATATGCACCACCACAATCTTGATTATCTATGTAAAGCATTGAGTGCTGGGATCAAAGAACTTAAAACATGGGCATAAGAGACATAATCTTGACAATAAAAACTTAGCAACCATGTTATAACATGAAAAGAAACACAAACAAAAAATCATAAATAATGAAACAATGAAAGTCAAACATGTGTTCAAATCATATGGAAAAACATGGCAAATGGTTTTCAGCTTGTCCTTCATAGAATGGCAAAACATAAATGCATAGGACACCTTCAAGTTTAAGAGGGCGACTAGATACAAATGATTTAAGAATAAGTGAAACCATAATCATGAATCAATCAATGATAAACTTCGGGACTATGCACATTAAACTCAGAATGGCAACTATGCTCTCTTAGACGGTGCATAAAGGTAGAAGGTGGTGACTCAACATAAAAGTAAAAGAAAGGCCCTTCGCAGAGGGAAGCAGTGATTGCAAGTTTTGTAAACCTTCAAAAATTATGGTACTTACTAGCTTTGAGCTCTCATTGCCCCCATCATAGGCATCTTGAATGATTAAAGTTAATGCGAGTACAATTATGAGCATATGCTTGATAAATCATAAGTTGAAAACCTCATGTTCCGTGAAGTACGAATACCCAAACCTCATGCTACTCGACTTAGGGTCCCAAGCAAGCTCTTGTCATTGTAAGTATACATGTATCATCGAGAACCGCCAATAGGGTACCTCCTTGCCCGATGACATGGAACAAGCCCACATCAAAATGACAGGACCAATAGACAATAAACACCTAGGAATCTCTTTTATTTACCATTAGTATAGCTTTTTATTGTGAGATACGTCATCGAATGTCCACTATGGGCATGCTGTAAATTTCTACCATGAATGATGCATGGCTTAGATTAGCGGCCCAGGCGTTTTTCTAACACATATACAAACTCCATGATCCCGCAAGATTCCTAACTTATTTCACATCGCGAGTATCCATAAACAAAAAGATCACAATATCAACTCAAATAAGAGAAAGTGCAATGTTGAAAGCTTGCCCCATGACATCATGGCTGGGCTAATTTCCAACTCACAACTTGCAAGCATAACGTCAACATAAGAGAGCCACAATGTCAAAATTTTAAAAGCGAGAAAAGTAAAATATGCCATCAGATTCGTGAGAGCTTTACTGACTAGTTTTCACATAACACCAAAAAGTGTTTAATTTAAAGGATAGATAAAAGCAAGTCAAATATACTTGGAATAGCAAATTGCTAATAGGTATGTATGGTGGACACATTGGAATAACTTGGTTTTTGGGAGTTGGATGCATGAGTAGAGCTCATACTCGGTACAAAATGAGGGCTAGCAAAAGACTGGGAGCGACCAACTAAGAGAGCAATAATGACCATAATCATGCATAGCGACAAAACATCATTAAAAGAAGCATAAAATGGCATCACAAGTCAAAAACCAAATGATCATAGAGGCTTGTGGTGACTTTGTAAGAGTCAAACATTTTGTAAGCATGCGCCAAGTCAACCCAAATAAAGCATCAAGGAGAAACCAAATAAATGCTTCCATATAATGAAAACAACGCATGATTTTTTCAAAGGCTCATTAAGCAATCTCAGTCATTTGAGAAAAGTCATGCTACAGCAAAAACTACTAAGCATACTATCAAAATGACATCAAATATGACATGAAAAAGTCTAAGCCGCAGTCTAAACAAGCTCCTTTTTGTACCACTTTTTTGCATGAAACTTTTTCTCTTTTCCAACACCATTCAAACCTTTTTGAGACAAATCTTTTGATGAAAACCAACACAGCCTAGTGGTCTAAATACACCTTGATGCAAAGATATAACAAGATCTAAACAAAAATCAAGGCAAAAAACGAAATCTAAACGCAGTTCTAGAAAAAGAGAACACTCGTTGAACGATAAGAGTGAAAAATAGAGTGTTCTTGGCAATGAAAAACAAGTACATCTCCTCCAAAGAAATCTGTTGGGGTCCAACCATTTATTGCAGCAAACAAAACAAAAGAAAACTGAAAGCAAAAGTAAAGACACTCCAAGAAAAACGCATAGAATATGAAGCAATAAAAATATAGTGTGTTGAAAGGTGACCTGATTTTTGCCGATGAAGAAGGGGTGCCTCGGGGGCATCCCCAAGCTTTGATGCTTGTACCTCTTGGATATTTCTTGGGGTTACATGGGCATCCCCAAGCTTGAGCTTTTGTCCATACTTCATCTCATCTCATCATTCTCCAATCCCTACACTTGAAAACTTCCTTCATACAAAACTTCACACAATTCTATTAGCAATGTGAGCATAAGCATAATAGTAAATCAACCCTTTTTGGTTCAGGTTTCAACTCAAAAACACCATATATAAAGCATAAGCTACTGTAGCAACTTCCTCAAAAGTTCCATGATCAAAAGAACTCAAAAAGAAAGCGATCGAGAGGCAAACACAAATAGTGGCAGAAATCTGTCAAAACAGAACAGCTGACAAAGGTTGATTTTTTCGAGGACCTTCTGTTGCTCAAATCGAAAAGTGAAAAACTAATGAAAGTTTGTATATAACCTGGGGCATATGCTCAAGAAATTTCAGATCAATAAGAAATTCTGAGAATTTTCAAAAAAAATTACGGTGTAGCGCAGAAATCTGTTTCAGGACAGCAACTTCCCCAAATCTTACCTCCCTCAAATTAGAGGTTCTTCTTGGCACAAAAACAAAATAAAAATGATAAGGAGAGGTCATTACAGTACTAATAACTTCCAAGACTCAAATAAAAGAAAAAGTACTGAAAAGAAAACATTAGGTTATCTCCCAAGAGTGCTTTTCTTTAACGCCTTTGAGCTAGGCGCAGAAAGTGCAAATCAAGTATTATCAAATGAGGCATTAAGATCAATTGCAGAAGTCTTTTCAACAAGGCATTGAATTGTATCCAAATAAGTTTTTGAAGATCCCTTGTGAACTCTCTTTGGTTCACTTCATTCATCAAAAAGATTTTCAGGACAAATCCAATCTAAATTCTTTTCCAAAGCTTCATGCAATCCTACAAGTTTGCAAGGAATTGGTACTTTGATGTTTTATTTGGTTGTACCAACAACATTAACAGGTGAGCCAAGCATATTAAAACACTCAAAAACTTTCTTAGCTTCAATAACAACATCTCTAAATTCTCTACGCGAAGTCTCCAAAATAAAATCTTTATTTTTGGAGTCTTTGATATCATGAAGTTTAAGAAACATTTGTTGCATAAAAGGATTAAGGTTAACAAACCTAGCCTCCAACATGTGAACTAAATAAGCAGCATCAACTTCATAACTAGGAGCGAGCTCGGCCAAAGATCTATCCTCAACATCGTTATGCATACTAATATGATTAAAGAACTCCTCAATGTTACCTTTCCCAATAATAGAACCACTACCTACTGAGAGGTACTCCAAATCATACTTAGAGAACAACATAATGAACCAAAGGTAAAAGTAACGGAATGCAAACTATCAAAGGAATTAAATTTTGTATTTTTGATCAAATGATGTAAGCAAAAATAAAATAAAGCAAAACAAAAACAAAGTAGAAGATTGTGCGTGAGAGACTCCCCTTGCAGAAGTCTTCTTCCTCCCCGGCAATGGCGCCAGAAAAACTCGTTGATGGCTTGTAAGTAACAGCTCATTGGGAACCCCAAGAGGAAGGTATGAAGAGCACAGCAGCAAGTCTTCCCTCAGTTGTGAAACCAAGGTTTATCGAACCAGTAGGAGAAAGCCAAACTTCAGAAGGTGATGCTTGCTAGCTTCATGACACTCCGGACAATGGCGCCAGAAATATTGCTGGTGTGTCTTCACCTAGCAGCAATATGAAACCTACACACAACACAACCAAGAACTTTGCTCCTAACTTACGATGAGGTTGTCAATCTCATCGGCTTGCTGTAAACAAAGGATTGAGCGTATCGAGTGGTAAAAGGATAATAGTATGCAAGAATGTAAACAGTACGAGTAAAAGTAAAATGGTATAACAATGTAAAGGAAATTGGACCGGGGTCCACAGTTCACTAGTGGTGTCTCTCTATAAGATAAACAACAACATGCTGGGTAAATAAATTACAGTTGGGCAAATTGATAGAATAAAGATAACGTACATATGTCATGAGGATCACTATGAGATTCACTCTGGGCATAATGCCAAAATACATAGACCATAATCCAACTGCACCTATGACTAATAATACACTCGCGAGGAGTCGTCCGAGTACCCCTTGAGTATTAAGTTGCGAACAATGGATAACTGCATTAAGCAAAGTGCGTAAAGTAAATAAAGCAAATGTCCTTGGACACAAGAATATTGTTTTCTCCCTAGTGGCAACAGCACATCTACAACCTTAGAGGTTTCTGTCACTCCCCCAGATTACTAGAGGCATGAACCCAACTATCGAGCATAAATACTCCCTCTTGGAGTCACTAGCATCTACTCGACCAAGATATCTACAAGCAACGGAGAGCATGCAAGATCATAAATAACATAGAGATAACATAAAGATATATATTCAGCACATCAACTTGACATAGTACCAATACTCATCGGATCTCAACAAACACAACATGTATGATTACATAAAGATGATCTCTATCATGTAGGGCAGCTCACAAGATCTAAACATGAAGCACATGGCAGAGGAGATAACCATCTAGCAACTGCTATGGACCCGTAGTCCAAGGTAGACTACTCACACATCACTTCGAAGGCAACCATGGTGGTGGAGAAGGCCTCCGACAGTGATTCCCCTCTCCGGCAGGGTGCCGGGAAGAGCTCCTGGATCCTCCCGATCTTGCTTCGACGACGGTGGCGGCTTGCAGTATGTTTCGAGGAAAAGCGAACCGTCCTTTAGATTTTTCCCGTCGAGGGGATTTTATAGGCGAAAGGGCAGCGTCAGAGGGTGGGCCGCCTGGTCTCACCATGTGGTGGCGCGGCCAGGGGCTGGCCCGCGCCACTCTATGGTGAGCCTGGCCCCTGGCCCCCCTCCGTCTCATCTTTGGTCTTCGCGATGCTTCGGTAAAAATAGGAGGTTTGACTTTTGTTTCGTCCAATTCCGAGAATATTTCCTTTGTAGCTTTTCTGAAACACAAAAACAGCAGAAAACAGGGAATTGGCACTGTGGCATCTTGTTAATAGGTTAATTCTGGAAAATGCATAAAAACACCATGAAGTTTAACAAAACACAAATCAAATGGTGCATAAACAAGCATGCAGCATCAAAAATTACAGATACGTTTGAGACGTATCAAGCATCCCCAAGCTTAACTCCTGCTCGTCCTCGAGTAGGTAAGTGATAACAAAAGAATAATTTTTGAGGTGACATGCACCATCACAATCTTGATCATCTATGTAAAGCATTGAGTGCTAGGATCAAAGAACTTAAAACATGGGCATAAGAGACATAATCTTGATAATAAAAACTTAGCAACCATGTTATAACATGAAAAAAAACACAAATGAAAAATCATGAATAATGAAATAGTGAAAGTCAAGCGTGTGTTCAAATCATATGGAAAAACATAGCAAATGGTTTTCAGCTTGTCCTTCATAGAATGGCAAAACATAAATGCATAGGACACCTTCAAGTTTAAGAGGGCGACTAGATACAAATGATTTAATAACAAGTGAAACCATAATCATGAATCAATCAATGATAAACTTCGGGACTATGCACATTAAACTCGGAATGGCAACTATGCTCTCTTAGATGGTGCATAAAGGTAGAAGGTGGTGACTCAACATAAAAGTAAAAGAAAGGCCCTTCGCAGAGGGAAGCAGTGATTGCAAGTTTTATAAACCTTCAAAAATTATGGTACTTACTAGCTTTGAGCTCTCATTGTCCCCATCATAGGCATCTTGAATGGTTAAAGTTAATGCGAATACACTTATGAAGCATATGCTTGACAAATCATAAGTTGAAAACCTCATGTCCCTTGAAGTACGAATACCCAAACCTCATGCTACTCGACTTAGAGTCCCAAGCAAGCTCTTGTCATTGTAAATATATGTGTATCATTGAGAACTGCCAACGGGGTACCTCCGTGCCCGATGACATGGAACAAGCCCACATCAAAATGATAGGACAAACAGACAATGAACACCTCGGCATCTCTTTTATTTACCATTGGTATAGCTTTTTATTGTGAGATGCGTCGTCGAATGTTCACTATGGGTATGCTGTAAATTTCCACCATGAATTATGCATGGCTTAGATTAGCGGCCCAGGCGTTTTCCTAACATATATAAAAACTCCATGATCCCGCAAGATTCCCAACTTATTTCACATCGCGAGTATATATAAACAAAAGATCACGATATCAACTCAAATGAAAGAAAGTGCAATGTTGAAAGCTTGCCCCATGACGGCATGGCTGAGCTAATTCCAACTTACAACTTGCAAGCATAACAAATCAACATAAGAGAGCCACAATGTCAAAATTTTAAAACAAGAAAAGTAAAGTGTGCCATCAGGTTCGTGAGAGCTTTACTGACCAATTTTCGCATAACACCAAAAGAAGTTTAATTTGAAGGATAGATAAAAGCAGGTCAAATGTACTTTGGAATAGCAAATTGCTAATAGATATGTATGGTGGAAAATTTTGGAACAACTTAGTTTTTAGGAGTTGGATGCACGAGTAGAGCTCATACTCAGTACAAAATGAGGGCTAGCAAAAGACTGAGAACGACCAACTAAGAGAGCAATAACGGCCATAATCATGCAAAGCGACAAAGCGACATTAAAATAAGCATAAGATGGCATCAAAAATCAAGAACTAAATGATCATAGAGGCTTATGGCGACTTTGTATGAGTCAAACATGTGTGATCATGTGCTAAGTCAACCCAAATAAAGCATCAAAGGAGAAAACCAAAATAATGCTTCCAATTATTAAAACAACACATAATTTTTTCAAAGGCTCATTAAGCAATCTCAGTCATTTGAGACAAGTTTGCTACAACAAAACCACTAAGCATGCTATCAAAAAGACATCAAGCACGATATGCAAAAGCCTAGGCCACAGTCTAAACAAGCTCCTTTTTGTACCACTTTTTTGCATGAAACTTTTTCTCTTTTCTAACACCATTCGAACCCTTTTCGAAACAACTCTTTTGAGGAAAACCAACATTGGCCAGAGGTCCAAATACACCTTGATGCAAATATAAAACTAGATCTAAACAAAAATCAAGACGAAAAACAAAGGCTAAACGCAGTAGCAGAAAAAGAGAACACTCGTTGAACGATAAGAATGAAAACTAGAGTGTTCTTGGCAATGAAAAATAAAGTTCATTTCCTCCAAAAAGAACATGATGTGATCCAACCATTTATTGCAGCAAGCAAAATAAAATAAAACTGAAAGCAAAAACAACGATCGCTCTAAGAAAACACATAGTACATAAAACAATAAAAATATAGTGTCTTGAAAGGTCTGAAGGCTTCGTACGATTGATCGGCTAGCACGTTCCTAGTCTACCAACGCATCCTATTTAAGGTAGTGGAAATATCTCTAAACTTTCGGGGTGGGACTATTTGGCATATCCGTTTGCGCACGCGGGTGGATCCTGCCAAGCATGCATGTAGACACTGTAAACACTCCAGGGACGAGTAGGCGATGGAGCGCTGATGTCAGCATGCAGTTTTTTTAGAGAAATCGGATCTATGCAACTGGATGATTAAATGTTCTGTATTTAGATTCCGGCTAACCCGTTAAGATAATTAATCCAAGACAAGAATTGTGCATGCATGCAGTCGCCACGAGGAGGATAATTAAGCCTTTTCTTTTTTCAAATTCACATGCATGTTGCCTGACTAGTAGTTACGTGAGACTCGTGTGAGCTTAGGGGACCTACTAGTTGACATATAGAGCGGCTCTAATGGTAGTGTGTAAAGTAGAAGAAGACTTTAGACTAAATAAGTATAGATTAGGAAACAAATGTTTATACACTGTTGGGATAAGAAAATCACGACTACAAAAAGGAGAACACTACTTTAGACAGAGTGAAACAGAATTTTAAAATGTTCCCCTTTATATGGTTTTGTTCCATGCTGTTTTTTGGTTGTTTCCTTCGTTCCTTTTTTTAGCATGATTTGTTCCTCCTACGCATAGTTTTGTTCTTTGCAGATTTTCATGGAAAAGTTTAAATTTTCATGGAATTATAAGATATAATACATTTTGGTAGACTATTTCAAAAATCCTAGAATAGAAATTACAAAAATCTGGAAACAAAAATTATAAAAATCTGGGAACAAAAGTTACAAAAATTGGGGAACTAAAATTACATAAATCCGGGAACAAAAGTTAAAAAATCTAGGAACAAAAATTTCAAAAATCCGGGAACAAAAGTTACAAAATTTCAAAAATATGGGAACAAAAATCTAGGAACAAAAATTTCAAAAATCTAGGAACAAAAGTAAAATAAAAACCAGAAACAAAAATTTCAAAAATCCACGAACAAATGGGAACAAAAATTACAAAAAACTTGGGAACTAAAATTACAAAAATCCAGAAACAAAAATTTTAAAAATCCGGGAACAAAAGTTAAAAAAAAATAGGAAACAAAATTTCGAAAATCTAGGAACAAAAGCTACAAAAAATTAAAAATATGGCGGATATAGCGGAAACTCCACCAACAACCTTGGTTGGCAATATATGCAATGAAATCAAGATCATTCACACATGCATAGATTGTGGGGGAGTTTGCTCTATATATAGTGGTTCTACTAATATCACATACTTTTGTAGTATTATTTGATGTTATTACAACTATGGTGGTTCTTTGAATTTATTATATAAATCCTCTCAAAGAGATTGTCATCAATTACCAAAATGTAGGAGATTGAAAGATCATACCGAGTCCCATGTGTGATTTTGGTAATTAATGACAATCCCTATGGACTACTAGTTGAATGCCCGTGCGTTGCTACGGATCAATGTTGCCTTCATTTTGAAAATGTTTGTGCTGAGGGTGAAATCCTTATTATTTTCTATCTACTATATTTATTTCACCTCCTGCCTTTGGACCAATGCGCAATTTTGACTTTCATTTCTCACACACATAATCTCTCTGGATGTTGGTGCCTCCCCTTTGTTTACGCAACTTTGATCCTCTGCAACACGGTAGCCTTGCATAGTTCTAGCAGATATTAATAATGGTCCATATATGTAGATATTTGGGGTGTTGCATTTATGAAGTATCTCACACAAATTATATTGGTTTGTGGGTTGATTAAGTTTTTGTTTTATCAAATTAAAAATAAATTTCTTATGTTGGAGAAATAGAAGAAGAAGCAATCTCAGTGTCATCGAAATAGCAGTATGGGAAGTTCGGGTAAATTTTGCAAGCAAGATCAGTTTCATCAGCTCCCCTTTGTATCTTTAGTCATTATAGTTATCAATTAAGCAACTCTGTGTGCAAATGTATTTTATTTTCTAACATACTCCTCCGTTCCGAAATATAAGATGTTTTGGCTTTCTCTGACACTATATATCTAGACATGTTTTAGTGTGTAGATTGAAAGCAAAATAAGTGAAACTACACACTAAAAGATATCTAAATAAATACATGTCAGAAAAAGGCTAAAACATTTTAGAACAGAGGGTGTACTTGAGAACATCGCAAGATTTAAGCAGCATATAACATCTCTTCGTCCTGAACATGTAATCTGACATAATATATGATGCCATAGTTGCCAAGGCAAATTGCATCACAGAAAAACTTCTATACTGATCCCAACAACAGATAGCAAAGTTTGTTGATATATTCTAAACCAGGACCAAAATAAGGCAAACAAAAAAGCTAACGTATGTATCTTCCGAATCTGAACCAAGGTTTACCCAGAACACAAAAGCTCATTATGTGTTTTATAATTATGAACCAAAATGTGGTTAGTTCAGGATCATGTCTCACAAAAAACAAACGAAAGAATGATATAAGAACCAAACACTTACATCTTGACAATTAAGAACACATGGAAGCTAATCTGATAATATCATTAACCTACAAGGAAAATCAGACCCCTTAATTTTGCCTGGGCTATTGCAAGAAAGCAGTATTGATGGAGCCCCTGCCCCTGCCCCATATTTCCCTGGCTTATCTTTTCCACTGCCAACCAAACAACCTCACGGGCGTCAATGTCATTTAGCCTTGCTTTTACACGTTCCCTGTATATTAGAAGGGTAAACATAGTAACCAATCGGATGATTGGGTTGTCGATCACCCGTGGACATATTTTCATCTCTGTACGCCACAACAAATTTCTTTCATCACCTAGCAGACATCCCTATCAATTTGGAAACACTAAAATGTGATAAGTAATACATAAGCTTTGTTAATCTATATGAAAAAATACAAGATCAAAACTTTCTATTAACTTTTTATTTGTCACTCTAGTGTGAACTCAAGCATAGTACAATACAAATAACTTGTAATTAGTAAAACTTTCCAAAAAGACAAGACAAAACATACACTTAAACTTTGCAGCGGAACTATAGTAGATCATCACCGCGCTCTTAGAAAGTAAGGTGATACTATTCAGTGTCCTAAGTGCAGCTTAGCAATATAGAGTGCAATGCGACTCCAAGAAAATAAAACAGTGATAACTAACTTTTCTGTTTCTCTTTTTATATTGAACAACATGCAGCAACTCTTCTTTTCATTAGTATAAGAATAAATTGTCTTTCTCTCTACACAATGACCTGTCGCTTCAGTATTGATATACCATTTGCAAAAACATTTACCAGTCTTACTAACCCTAGGAAATAGATCAGCACAAATCATTATGCAAGAAATAGCTACCGAACTCTGACATTCTCAGCATGACATGCCAGTGATGTGTTAATCATAAACCGTGCTTGAACAACTACTACAGCAGAGCATGAAGCATCAAACGGTGCTTCTGGAAGTTAGAAAATTCTGTAGGCCCGCAAAAAATAATTAGGACTCGCGTTCATCAGCAAGTGCAATGGTAGGCTGTGTTGTGTAACTGTACTCGATTTTATCATCTAGCTTCGAGATATGAACTAATTTCTTTCTCAATCAGAGCTGGATTCAAATTTGGTGATTTTACATCTCCACTGGGATATAAGCCAGATGCAATAACTTACGTGGTACTACTGAAGTTTAGAATATTATCTAAGATGCAAAAACTTAATCATACACTGTCAAGGGAAGAAATGACTCATGATTTGACTTAATATATACAACCAGCCATTACGAAGGCCATTTTGCTTTCTTCACCAATTTATCAGTAGGATAGAGACCACAACTCCTTGATGAACAAGTTGCTCCATGTTCAGTTGCGACGACAAAATTAGAAGTCACACAATAGGATAACACTTCTGAGCTGAAAAAAGTATACGAAACAAAAGATTCGACCATCCATTTTGGATGAGCCATCGAAGGTGCTGATTATGAAAAAAATAAGACAATGAAAACTAAACTTACGTGCACATGCGCACCATTCATGCCTTTTTGCGCTTTTACCTGCATAGTAGTAAAACCATTAGGAGGTTATGAACAGTAAACCGTTTATGAAAAAGAATAAGAATGATAGCATCTCTTGTTACCTATGGAATTAAAACACGGATCAGACCATGTGAGGCCTTCAGTGAGAAATTTCCCCCGCAGTTTGTCA
This sequence comes from Dactylis glomerata, assembly GCA_007115705.1. Taxonomy (NCBI): domain Eukaryota; kingdom Viridiplantae; phylum Streptophyta; class Magnoliopsida; order Poales; family Poaceae; genus Dactylis; species Dactylis glomerata. The sequence goes on from QXEO01001820.1 coordinate 70,792, forward strand.
TATGGAGCCAGCAAGTACGAGGTCGGATGATTGTGTGTATTGTCCACCCGCATCAGTTCAGTTACTGGTTTACAGACCAGAGTGACTGTGTTCAGTGTTCATCATACAGAAATATTGCAGGATATGAAAATGTCCAACACAATTGCAGCCTTTGCTTTCTACAGAGGAAACCTTCAGCTCTAAAATAGTGTCAACGCATCAGCACTAAACGTTGACAAGAGCCATGTGCCCAATCAGATCCAACACGCGGTTTCTGTAGCATGAAAATGTGACCACATATCAAGGTATACTGAAGATTCATGAGAAATAGATCTCTTGAACCGGTTTGGCGAAAAGTTACCTATAGCCCCACTTGTTGTCATACCAAAACACAAACTTCATTAACGGAGAGCTTAGAACCGAACCAGCATTGGCATGAAATATGCTCGGCCTGCAGTATAGAGATTCAGCAACTCCAGTTCCCTGCAGCTCATGACAATTCATGGGAATAGACATGAATATTTTCTACCTTGTGTCACCAACGAAATCATTTAGAACAACATCGTCTGTGTAGCCTAGGATACCTTTCAGCTAAACTTCTGATGCCTCCCTGAAAAAATAAAGAAACAGAACGGGTCAGCAAGTTTTTTTAGAGTTGCCTAAGCATGTTGTTGGAATGAGAAAGTTTCGCAGGCTTATGTGAATACAGAGTTTAAGAAATAGTGGTGGCAGATGATTGACGATGTGGACACTGCGGAGACGCTGTACGATCAATCCAAGAGGTTGAAGATGATCACAGGGCAAGGGCGAATAGACCTTACGCAGGGAGGCACTATTTGTACGTTTGCTAGGGCTTCGGGAGAGAGACGTTGGATCCGGGCCTCCATGCCCAGATCTCGGCCATTTATCCCAAGATCTAGGCCGCCATGCCTTGAATTGTGCATGCATGCAGTCGCCACGAGGAGGATAATTAAGCCTTTTCTTTTTTCAAATTCACATGCATGTTGCCTGGCTAGTAGTTACGTGAGACTCGTGTGAGCTTAGGGGACCTACTAGTTGACATATAGAGCGGCTCTAATGGTAGTGTGTAAAGTAGAAAAAGACTTTAGACTAAATAAGTATAGATTAGGAAACAAATGTTTATACACTGTTGGGATAAGAAAATCACGACTACAAAAAGGAGAACACTACTTTAGACAGAGTGAAACAGAATTTTAAAATGTTCCCCTTTATATGGTTTTGTTCCATGCTGTTTTTTGGTTGTTTCCTTCGTTCCTTTTTTTAGCATGATTTGTTCCTCCTACGCATAGTTTTGTTCTTTGCAGATTTTCATGGAAAAGTTTAAATTTTCATGGAATTACAAGATATAATACATTTTGGTAGACTATTTCAAAAATCCTAGAATAGAAATTACAAAAATCTGGAAACAAAAATTATAAAAATCTGGGAACAAAAGTTACAAAAATTGGGGAACTAAAATTACATAAATCCGGGAACAAAAGTTACAAAAATCTAGGAACAAAAATTTCAAAAATCCGGGAACAAAAATTACAAAATTTCAAAAATATGGGAACAAAAATCTAGGAACAAAAATTTCAAAAATCTAGGAACAAAAGTAAAATAAAAACTGGAAACAAAAATTTCAAAAATCCACGAACAAATGGGAACAAAAATTACAAAAAACTTGGGAACTAAAATTACAAAAATCCAGAAACAAAAATTTTAAAAATCCGGGAACAAAAGTAAAAAAAAAAGGAAACAAAATTTCAAAAATCTAGGAACAAAAGCTACAAAAAATTAAAAATATGGCGGATATAGCGAAAACTCCACCAACAACCTTGGTTGGCAATATATGCAATGAAATCAAGATCATTCACACATGCATAGATTGTGGGGGAGTTTGCTCTATATATGGTGGTTCTACTAACATCACATACTTTTATAGTATTACTAGGTAACATGCCCGTGCTTTGCAACGGGTGAGAAAAATCTTGGCTCTAAACACTTATTTTGTATGGCCGTAACCTTTCAAAACGGCCCGTTCAGCATGCACACGACACAATGTGTGGTACGCCAACATAGACATGTGTCGCTATCGCCACCTCACCCCATTTCATGAGGGCATTTACCTCCATTCGGGGCCGAGAGTAGAGGATGGCGATTAAATCCTTGGGGAAGGAGTCATGATGTTGATGTAGCGTCCTTGTTCGATCATCCGCTCCAACACCGGTGACGCCAAAGAATTCACCGATAAATTCTCATCAAATTAAAAACATAACATGGAACACCCAATAAATCGATCAATCGGGCAAGATACACAAACTCAATAATATCAATGAAGCTGCAATTGATCTGGCTGACACAAAATAAAGTATTTCAAATTTATGAGTATATCTTTTCCGGGGACAAAGATTTAACATGTACACCATGTGATCTTTCTAACTGAATTTTAACGTCTGTGCACAAAATTAACGCATATTTATAATTGGAGATATTACAAAATAATTAAGTGCATGCTAGTGAAGACATCTAGATATTCCCTTGAGAATACAAATCTCAGATAAATGTACAAATATTTACACGTGACTATTTCTTCCCATCGGTAATTGGAAGCTCATTGGACCAGCGATAATCCCAATTCGAAAGACGTTCTCACCTCTCTTCAAGCCTCCATCGCACCCACTCTTCCTTGCCACCTCCAGCAATTTGGGTCAGGCTGAACGACGAAGTTCGCCAAGCAACTGAAGATCCTCGCTCCCTGCTTCCTGAAGCTCCTCTCCATGGCGTTGGTAGCCTGCTTGAATCTTGCACTCCTGCCGCTGCTGCCGCGGTGATCCTCAAATTGGTTGAAGCACAACAGGAACGGTCTTCACTGCATTTGCATTCAGATGTAAGTAGGTGAACTTGTTCAGATGGAAAAAACACACATATAAGTTAAAGGAGTGAATCTACTTCCTGGAATCAATTGTCAAGTATATAGTTTTGGTATAAGTTCAATTACCATCAGCTCCTTTGCAGGTTCAGTCAACAATCAATTTCATAAGATAAAGTGACAAGAGCAAATTCTACACCGAAATTGTTGCATAAATATCTATTTGAAACAGGGAGTCTTGATTTTTCCCAAATGTTCTGTACAAGGAAAATAGCAAGTAATCACATCTCCTACTACTCGTAATCAGAGTTTGCCCAGAAACTACACTTTGAATTGCTCCATATAGATGAACTTCAACCAATAAATAACAGTTAAAGTTATGATATTAGATTCATACACCATTGCAGTTTCAACACCTTTGAGCTGCAAGTATTTTCATATAAAAGAGAAACGCGAGTTTAAGGGAAAAGAAAAGACTTGTCAATAGCACAAGAAATTACTCTGTTATCGAAATAACAAGAACGGGCTTGCAGGTACAGTGGTGGTGTAAAATAGCACATTTAATGTTTCAGCATTTGAAGTGGCGTGGATGAGCTTGCAGGTGTAGAGATGACAAAGTACAAAAATGAAAGACGATGCCCCTTGCAGAAAGGATAAAGCTTGTCTGTCATGTTCTCCGGTGGTTGTCAAAGCACAAAGATGACCATTAGTGAAGCAGGACTCAGAACCTAAGGAATATGAACCATAGAATACCATATGGGAATGAAACATATAATCATTCCATCAAATAGCTGAAATGACCAATTAGCGCTGATATTTACTTTAAACTGTAATCAATGCATCTGTCCAACAAATATAATAATTTGAATTGTGAGAAAATGCATATCATATTCAATAAAAACTCCTTGAACTTTCTCTTCCGCCACCAAATGTCAGTAGCTCAGGGTATAGTAGAACTTGTAGGAGAAGCAGTTAGATAAGTATTAACACGCCAGTTTGTGCTTGGAGACCAGACTTACAAATAAACTACAGTAGATATGCAGTACCAGCTATACCTTGACCCAAATTTTCTTTTCATCGCCATGACCAGAATAAATCAAACAAAATGCATGGATACCAGAGGATTATGATACAGGGAAATGAACCAAAGGATTCAGTGACCAAAGGATTCAGAACAACTGGAAAAATGATGTCACATACCTTCTGTGCGAGGATAGAGATCAGCAAAAGATGATGGGCGAAATGATGATGCATGACATTACAGATGGTCAACGTGTGCTCTGACGGGGGAATCACAAAGACAGGGAGGAGGAGGAAGGCGGAGTGGACGGGCTGGACGGGAGACGCTCCAGACACGCTCTCCATGGGCGAGGAGCAGCGCCTGCAAGTGCTCCTCGACGCGCCGGCCTCCTGATGTCGCTCACCTCCTTGACGCGAGCTTGGCATGAGGCAGGACTGGGTCCTGGAGTCCCGGGCGTGCGTGGAGAAGCGGATCCATGAGAGTTGTATGGCATGCGTGCAGGTGGCGGCTAGCCGGATTTCGGGGTGGAGGTCAGCGGCGGCGCTGGCGCTAACCCTCGCCGCCTAGCGAGCAGAGGAGGATCGCTCGATGAAGTTGTCTCCTATCGATCTAGGCCCACTGGCCGTCGATCTGGCCGCCATGGAGGGTAGCAACATGGGCGAGCCTGAGAGCAGCCACCGCGTTGTCTCAGGCTGTGCCGCCGCCGAGATCGAGGGCGCGGAGCAGTCGCGATGGAAAAGAAACCAGAGGAGTCTATGCGTGGCGGGACGAAAAAACCAGAGGAACGAAGAAAAACCAGTGGACGAAAAAGTCGACGGAACGCAGCCGTGGTGGAAAACGGAACGTGTTTCTCCTTTTTAAGTAGTAGAGATTTAAGTAGTAGAGATTAATTTGTAATTCTTCAATCGGTAATGACTTCAATTGAAGAACATAAATTGCAAAATCCATGCATAGAGTCTTGTCCGTATGCATTTTTTTTTGCTAGCTGTCCGTATGCATACAACTTATAGTTTTAAGATGGCATGCTCTCCTATACGCCTGTACATAGGAAGCATACGCCCAGTAGCACTACCGATAAAAAAATGATGCCTCCCGGTCCCAGTGAGTAGACGCACCATACGCGAATGTCTCACTGTGTCATCTTCTTGCTTAGCTTTCTCCTCCTGATCCCCTTTCCAGCTCCCCTCCGGCAAAGCTCAAATCAGATCGCCTAGCAGCTCACTCCAGCCACCGCGACCGCTTCATTCCAGCCCCCCGCCGGCGCGAATCGACGTCTGAGAGCATACTCTTTGCTTCCCTCAGCTTGCTCCCATGGTCCCCTTTTCCCCCACCCCGCATCGCCAAAATTCTCGTCGCTCTGCTGCTCCATTACAGTTGCCGCTTCTCCCCCGGTCGTGTGGCTCCGTTCCAGCTACTGCTTCCACATAGCAGGCACGCCCTTGTACCCATGGTCCAAACCTAGGTCGTCTGGCCCGGGAAGGCGGCGTGGTGGGTCGTTGTGGTGCAGCCCATGGTTCGGTGAACTTTGCTGGTGAACCACGACCACGAAGATGACCTGCTCGACGAAGGCGACCAAAGCGTCTGTGTAGTCACTGCTTCCTCTTTAGGCGCCATGGCCGCAGCACCAGCCATTCTGTTGAGCGAGGAAGGGAAAAACGAACTATTGTCGTGTTGTCTTTGTTTCAGCCGGCCGATACGCTTCTTCTCCTCGCTGGACAAAAACCAAAGGTCATATTCTTCACTCGTATACCTATCTCATTTGGTAACTTGGCTTATTTACTGCAATTTGTGCTGGGCTATCATACCTATGAAGTTTAATTCTTTTCTCTCCGTCTGAAATCTTAATTCTTTTTGTCCAGAGATTATTGACGTTCTGAAAAAGATGCAGAGCGGGATGATCAAGCAACCTGCGGATAAAAAGATTAATCTGAAGAATCACATGTAAATGTGCTAGCTCTTTTTTATAAACTCGTCATATGTTTCATTCAAGTAACTCGTCAACCATGCCATTCATAAATAGAGTTAATTTAAAAACTTTGTACTATCATGTCTTTAAAGCAAACTTCATGAAATGATAACAGAGCACTATTGAAAGCAAATATGAGAGAAGATAAATACTGATTCTGTGTACAAAAATAGCAGGTTAGCAACGACAAAACAGAAAAGGAGTGTCTATAAACAGTGCATGCAGAAGATTCATGCTTGGGAAGGTGAATTTCTGTCTTTTTCACCTCTAGCAAAGCTTAAACTGTGACCCGGACTCAGTACATTCCAAGAAATTGGACTGTACATATAACTTTTTTCTTCATTAGACATCAGACATCAAACTTATGGACAAAGAGAAAAAATATCTTGCTTGTATTGGATCCTGCAAAAATTAGTATATTATTATTTTTCGATTCTACAGAATACTGTCAGTCCTTTATTTTTCAATTCTACTTTAATATTTACTAAAGCTAGCGTACACTTTTAACTAACATATGGACCTGCGTTCCAGGTAGCTGATGTGTTGGGCGAACTACCATAGCACTTGAAGAATGGCCCTAGGGAACACCCGATCAGAAGTGAAAGAAGAGAAGCCTTACCTGTAGGTATCAAGAAAGGAGAAAGTAACCAATGGGCACCGGGAGACAGGAGACGCCGCACCTGCTAGTGAAGGACAAACATGTGAAGCAGCGCTTGCACAGCTTCCTCAATGGAGAACAACAACATTCTCTAGAATAAAGAGGAATGGCTCGGCGGCAGTAGGTGCTGGCAGATGGAGAGCCGAAGATAATGAATCAAGGGCAACTAATCTACAGAGCTTCTCGAGCAGATGCTACTTGGTGCATCAGTGCCTGGTATGCTGTTCGTCCCTGAGTATTTATTTTAAGCCAGTATATTGAAAGCAATTTTCTGGTGCATTCTTGTCTTCAAAGTAGATGAAATTTGGAAGGTACGATACATAATTTTCTTGTTGCTCTGGCAAGGTTCTAGTGGTTTTCTGTTGCTATTTATCCTCTACAGCTATTTTCAATAACAAAGTCAGTTATTGTTCACGCCCACTGACATTGATGCAATGAAGGAAACTAATAGTAAAAGTTACAGAAAAGAATAACCACAATATTCCATATTTCATATTTAGTTAGCTTAATTCACTGATGACTATCTTCAGTGGGTCCTTGGTAGACTAACAAATAAACAAAATACTAGAGAGGCAAGAAAGGAAACAATCATACAGAGACTATAGATTAGTGGCAAGTAAACTGTAAAACTAAACAGGATACATTATTTTAGATGCATCAGCCTCCTCAATAGCTGCAATAAAAAAAATTCAGCTGCTAGAGGGAAACATTCTAATAAAGCTAATTTCTTTCTATGATTAAAAATTTAATCAAGAAAGTGTATACTCTTCATGGATAACACAAATATACATCTGACTGTAGTAGTAGGCAAGAAGATATTCAAGCACACTTTCTAGAAACTTGATTATCTAAGACATGAAATGAAAATAATGACATCATCCATGGGGAAAATATAGCCAACCATATTTTAGGCATCCTCATACTGAGACTATGGCCGGAAATATCTGTATTACATGTAGATGAAGCCATGATTCCCTTCATGATAAAATGTAGGAAAATGCATATTTGACAAATCCGGATACTTGGCCAGAGGATATGCCAACACCAGATACTTGGAAAGCAACTCTCATCCTGAAATAGATAAAGTATTAACTGCGAGTTATAATCGAAAGGGTTATGTCGAGACAGCTAGAATTATACAGCGCGATTCTAGGAGGCGGTAGAGAAGGTTACCTGAAGCGGACGGGAGAAAAGACGACTCCGGCCGGCATCAATGTTGTGTCTGGTCGATGATGTGATGGGATCTGGCCTCTGGGAGGCGGGTCTTCGTGATTGGTTCTGAATAAATTATACAGCGCGATTTACAGAACTCCATCAAGATGACTCCTGGAGAGCACATGGCTCCGGGGCGTCGGCGGCGTGTTGCGGTGGCTGGCAGACGACGCTCCCCAAGGACGGGGAATGGCGGGAGGAGGTCGATGCTGGAGGGGTGGGCAAGGCCGGCGATGCTCGTGCGATGGAGGCCAGCATGAGCAAAGGCGCTCACATCATTGAATCTAGCTGGCAGCGCAAGAGAATAGCTGAGGAAAGGATCCAGGACGGAGAGGTGGGCGTCGTCAGCGTTGATGGGCTGTTTGAGGGAGCATTGAGTTGTGCGTTGTTTCTTTAGCGTTAATGGGCCGGACTGTCTGGGCAAAATTGCCGCATAGACGAACGCAGAACGGAACGATGCTTGACGAACGGAACGCCCTGAGGGTGGAATACGGAACCGCTTTGTTCTTTTTAAATAGTAGAGATTTGATGTTATTACAACCATTGTGGTTCTTTGAATTTATTATATAAATCCTCTCAAAGAGATTGTCATCAATTACCAAAATGGGGGAGATTGAAAGATCATACCGAGTCCCATGTGTGGTTTTGGTAATTAATGACAATCCCTATGGACTAATGGTTGCATTGAGTTATATGTGTAGAATTTGTCCATAGACAATGCTTGAACCATTTGTTGAATTCAAGGTTGTAAGAAGAAGATTATGTGTTGACCAAGGTGTTATTCAAGAAGTGATCCAAAGATTGGTCTTAAGGGACTTGAGCTTATGTCAAGTGTGTCTTGAAGAATAAGATTGAGTGAGCTCTCATGTGTATCCTCAAGATACCATCATTATGGAGAAAGAAGAATTGGCTCGAGGATTGATCAAGTCAAAGCGCAAGTTCAAGATGAGCAACTAGAAGAGAACATATGCTTGAAGTTTGCCATCTATATGAAGGAAATATGCCCTAGAGGCAATAATAATATTGTTATTATCATATTTCTTGTTCATGATAATATTTATATTCCATGCTAGAATTATATTAAGTGGAAACTTTAATACTTGTGTGGTTTATTAACAATACCGTGTCCCTAGTATGCCTCTACTAGACTAGCTCATTGATAATGATGGTTAAGGTTTCCTAACCATAGATATGAGTTGTCGATTAATAATGAGGTCATGTCATTAGAAGAATGTTGTGATGGACAGACCCAAATTAAGCACAGCAATTAGATCGTGTCATTGTGTTCACAATTGAGTAGCTTTTCGTATGTCAGTATCCTATTCCTTAGACCATGAGATAATGCCACTCCCTGGTACCGAAAGAGAGCTTTGAGGTCATTAAACGTCATCCTATGAGAGGGTGATCATAAAGGTGTCTCTCAGGTAATCGGAAAGTGCTTGTTGGGTTGCATATATCGAGATTGGGAATTGTCCCTCCCATGTCGGAGAGATATACTCTGGGCGCCCACTCGGTAATCAATATCATACACCGTTTGCAAATACGTGATTAATGAGTCTAATCACAAGGTGATATTGGATTGCGGAACGAGTAAAGAGTACTTGCTGTGAACGAGATTGAACTAGGTATGGCGATGCCGACGATCGAATCTCGGGCAAGTAAAATATAGTGAGACAAAGAAATTTGTATACGGGATTAATTGAATCCTGACATCGTGGTTCACCGATAATGATCTTCGTTGAATATGTGGAAGTCAATATGGATTTCCAAATCCCGCTATTGATTATTGATGGTGATCATGTCCGCACATTCTCGAACCCGTAGGGTCACACACTTAACGCTCATCGACGCTAGGGTAGTTTCGGGATTTATGGAAATTATTTCGGAGAGTTATGGAATTGTTCCGGGAAGAAGATTAATATTTTATTAATTAATTGAATTAATAAATGTTAATACATATATTTATTTGTTGGAAATAAATAAGGGCTAAAAGGTAGTTCATGATTAGTTTTGCTAACGGGCTAATTTAGTAGTCCATCTAGACAAATACTAAAAGGAAAAAGGAAAAAGATAAAAGAAAAAAGAAAAAAAAGAGCTGGCCAGCCCAAGGCCACTCGCGCGCGCGTGGCCCATTGGCCGATGCATGCCGATCGATCCGATCGATCGGATCAGCTAGGTCATTGCCTGACGTGTGCATGAAAGATGGCCGATCGCGCAAGTAAAGGCCGGGCTTGCTTTGCAAGTTGTCTCACGCGGACGCCTATAAAAGATTGGAGACCGGCCGTAGTTTAGGTCTGACCTAATACCGAAAACTGTTTCAGTCGGCGTTGTCTCTGTCTTTTGTAGTATTTTTTTGCCCTAGTTTGACTAGATCTTCGGCCTTTCTTCTTCCACCTCGCGCGCGTAGGCGAAGCCCTGCCGCAAATACTCTCCACCATAAGAACCACGCCGTCGTGCTGCTGATCCCATCTACCACTCCACCGCACCTTGCTGGACCGAGGAGGAGGAGTCGTCGTTGTGCGGTACGTGTGCAACGCTCGGAGGCGCCGCCCGTTGTGGCGTTTAGATCGGATCGGATCGCGAGGAGGAGATGCTAGTACGACTACGCCGACCACGTTCACATGAACGTTTCCGCTGTGCGATCTACAAGGGTATGTAGATCTAATCTCTCTCGCTCATTGTTTTGCATCTCGTAGATCAGATCTTGGCTTGTTCTTGTTCCTCTTCGTAGGAAATTTTTTGTTTTTCTATGCTGCGAAACCCTTCAGTGGTATCAGAGCGAGATCTATGCGTAGATGTCTTACACGAGTAAAACGCAACATGCTTGTTGCGGGCGTTGATGTTTTCTGTTGCAAACCTCTATGTTGTGTATTTCTTATGGCGCGGCATAGTGAGATCGAAGCGGTCCAGGCCAACTTTACGCGACCTCGTTCGCGAGACCGGCTCCGCACTTGACGTGTGGCTTGTTCCACATATGCGGCTGGTGGATGCCAGTTTCTCTCACTATAGTAGTCATGGGATCTACAACGGATGTTGGCAACCATAATATCACCGTTGTGGCTTTGCGTAGGTAAGAACCATTCTTATGTGTAGCTCCCATAAGCCACGTAAAACATGCAATGAACAAATTAGAGGCATCTAACTTGTTTTTGCAGGGAGTGTTTGTGATATGGTATTGCCACAAGATGTGATGTGTTTGATATATGTGATGTATACGATGATCATGTTTTGTAATGTTTCACGACTTGCATGTCGATGAGTTCACAACTGGCAGGAGCCATATGGTTGTCTTTATTATTTTGTATGACCTGCGTGTCAACTTCTTATACGCCATGTAATAGCTTTACTTTATCGCTAAGTAGTTAGCAATAGTCGTAGTTGCTATTCGTGGTGGAGACAATCATGGTGGAGTGATGGAGATCATGCCAGCGCGCACGAGATGGAGATCAATGCGCGAAGATTGGCTATACCATGTCACTTATTGTATATGCATGTGATGTTTATCATTTATGCATCTTATTTTGCTTTGATCGTGATGGTAGCATTATAAGATGATCCCTCACACTTAATTTCAAGATAAAAGGTGTTCTCCCCTCGTATGCGCCGTTGCGAAAGATCGTCGTTTTGAAGCATCACGTGATGATCGGGTGCTATAAACTCTACGTTCACATACAACGGGTGTAAGCCAGATATACACATGCAAAACTACGTGGGTTAAACTTGACGAGCCTAGCATATACAGACATGGCCTCGGAACACACGGACCGAAAGATCAAGCATGAGTCATATGGATGATATGATCAACATGTTGATGTTCACCATTAAAGCTATATCATTTACGTGATGATCGGTCTCGGTGTAGTGAATTTGGGTCATGCTTCACTAAACAACTTCGAGGGATGTTGAATTTAGTGGGAGTTTATTAGTAATTTGATTAACTTGAACTAATTATCATGAACTAAATCTTAGTGTATTTGCATAAGTCGTTGTAGTCTTTGGCAACCGTTTTCCACCGACACTTAGTTTTAATTGAGTTGATAAACTATAGAATTCTGGATAATCACTTTTCGGACTAGTACCGTTTAGTAAGAATGTCAAGATCAAAGATTAAGTCTTATCGTAACTTTAGCAATCCTCGCTTGCTCCATACGATTTAATAAGTTGTATTAATCCAAGAGCAACGATTCAAGTTAGTATCTAAAGATCATAAATTTGCCTTTATGAGAAATTGATCTTCAAAATTGTTTGAGAATCAAAGTAATCTTGGAGCTGAAAGAATTGTTTCAGAAACAAATAAGAGGTAAAAGATATTTGATATCTAAAACTTTGATTGTTTGCAAAATGATTAAGTATAATTTAGTAAAATAACATATGATCATATTGTATGAATATATGTGAAGATTGAAGACGCTTGGCGTCCCGTTCACCCAATGGATTGGGGAACTAATATATACTTTCATTCGTCCTTAAGAGCTATAGTAGTTTCATCATGAAAGTTGTCATGATAGGATGAATGAAAAGGTATCGGCTAAATTGTTTTGCTATATCAAAAGAATGCTAAAGAATGGAATCTAGAAGAACGCCAATTATATGATGATGGCAATCCACCTCAAAGTGCAAAATCTAAAGCTATTAGTATTTGACTAACGCGCTTTGGCCTATATGTCAAATGATTGATGCCACTATTGATGTCGATAGATTCTTCTAAAAGGAGAGGAAACGCTAAATAGGATCCGCAAAAGTATTTGGTAGAAAAGGAAAAGACTGGAATTGTCCAGCTCATGTATACAAATGATATACATGTTATATATGTATTCTTTGCTCGTTAACAATGTAATTCTTGGGTATTCGATACTTGGATTGTTGGTATAAAATGTCATACAAAGCAACACAATGCAAGAACTATAATGGCCTAAATAACTATCAAAAGAATATGGTGACAATGCACATTGATAAACAAATAAATGTGTTATTATGTTTTTCATCGGCATCAAACCTAGCCTTTAAGATTTGTTATGAACTTAATTGTTCTGGTATTATGAGAACAATGGTTGTTCATATTATTACCGTCTTCCATAATCGATGGATAGATTATTACAAATCTTTTTGGTAAAATAGACATTTATAACACTGATGCTAAAGGTCGCAAGACAAAACGAATTTCACTTATATTTGACACCGCCGTTTAAGTCATATTGGAAATTAAAACATGAAAGAAATTCTATATTGATAGATTTTTGAGTCATTTGATTTTGAATTGATTGACGCCTGTAAGACTTTTCCTAAAGATGATTAAACTATGTCCATGGGCCATGGACAGAACAAGTGACTAACTAAATGGAGATCATACATGTTGATGTATGTAGTCCGTGGTGTGAAGTCAAACACGGTGTATTTTCTGTTTCATCAATGACTCGAATAGATGCATGGTATATCTATTTGATGAGATAAAAGTATGAAATGATTGAAACTATTCAATTTATGAAGTGGAAATTATTGTAACAAGAAAATTCAAGTTTTATGATTGGATCATAAAGGAGAATATTTGAGTTACAAGTTTAGCAAACATCTAAGAGTTAAGTGAATTGTTTCACAAACTTGCATCTCGTGAAATGCCTTAGGAGTATGGAATTTTCGATAGATGTAATCAAACCTTGTTTGACATGGTTAGATTAATGATGAAATAAAATCTGCCAATATAATTTGTGGATTATGCTTTCGAGACTACCGCTTTTACTGAATAGAGTGCCATCACAATCTGCTGAAATGACACCGTACAAGTTATAGTTGTCTTTTCTTAAATTTTGGTATGCAAGGCATATGTGTAAAATATTTACAACCCAAATCGGATTAGTAAGTCTTTGTAGGTTATCCCAAAGAATGTCGATCGGTATTTCTTCTACTATGAACCCAAGCACATAGTGATTGTCGCTAAAAGGTGAATTTCTTATGAAGGAGTTTTCTCGCGAAAGGTTTAAGTGGGAGGAAAATAGAACTTGATGAGGTTATTGAACCTGAGCAAGATGATCAAAGTAGCACAGCACCGGAAATTGTTCTGGAAGCGGCAACTGCATTCATGGCTCCCGTACCTACAATATGTTGTAGTGTCGGACATCAAAGTTTCTATTTAACCAAATTGGTCGTAATCAAATAGCAAGATTTGAGGACGAGATATTATTGGATAATAGTAACCAACAATATACAAAGAAGCGGTGATGGGCCCTGACTTCGTCATATAGATTATTCTAGCAACAATTATATATTGAGATATGATAGTTGAATAAATGAAACAACGTTCCTCTACCGGAATGCACACCAAGGACGTGTACCTGACACGACCAAATGGTTTTTGTTGATTCAAAGGTTGCTAGATATGTATAAAAACTTCAATGGTAGAAGTTAACATAACGGAGTTGAAATCTTCAATGATGAAAATGTTAAAGAGTTAATTTCATCAAGATATTTGAAGATGCTTGTATTACAAGAAAGTAAGTGGGAGCGCTGAGACATATTTCCAATACTTTATGTAGACGACATATCGGTCATTGGAAATTATGTATTTTTCTTGATATGTTAAGTTTTCATTAAAATTGGATTTTTATGAAAGACTTGGGTAAAACCAGAATATTAAGCATCAATGTCTATGCAGATAGATTGAGGTTTAAATATAGTTTTGCCAGAGTACATAGATGAAATATTGAATTTGTTCAATATTGAAACAATAAGAACGGTTCTTGTTGCATGGAAGAGGTTGGAGCAAGAATCAAGTGTTTTGACACTCGATGAGTGAAACCACAAGAATGCCATTATCAATCTTGTATACCATGATATGTATATCCAGATATGAGCGATGCTTTAAAAGGTTACGAGCATTCATATGATGATCGTTGGATAATAGTAAGAATATTCTTATGTACTTTCGAAGAACTAAGAATATGTTCTGTATGCAGAAGTGACAAATGGTTCATTGCAATGTGTTACATTGACTTTGTCACATATACAGATAAAATTTATTCTCAATTTAAGGCTATTTATTTTGAGTTATAAGGTGGCACAATAAGATGAAAGAAAGTTCCATGATGACTTGGATGAGTTCCAATGTTGAACATTGTGACGGATATTGCAACGAAGGTTTAGTATATAACTGCTCTAGAAGCAGCAAAAGAACTAGGTGTAGTTCCAAGTGTGCTAGTACCATGTAGTTCTATTGTATGACAATAGTGACAACATAGTCTCGGCAAAGAAACCAAGGTCTCACCAGAAGACCAAGTTTATACGATGCCATCTCATGTCAAGATGAGTAATGCGTGATGACGCAAAATATATGCAAATACAAACGGAACTAAAAGTGTCAGACCCGTAGATAAGGTTTACCACGTGCAACGCGTATGAGTAACACCAGAATGCCATAGGTGTTGAATGCGCAAGTATTGACTAGATTATTGACTCTAGTGCAAGTGGGAGACTGAAGGAAATATGCCCTAGAGGCAATAATAATATTGTTATTATCATATTTCTTGTTCATGATAATGTTTATATTCCATGCTAGAATTATATTAAGTGGAAACTTTAATACTTGTGTGGTTTATTAACAACACCGTGTCCCTAGTATGCCTCTACTAGACTAGCTCATTGATTAATGATGGTTAAGGTTTCCTAACCATAGACATGAGTTGTCGATTAATAATGAGGTCATGTCATTAGAAGAATGATGTGATGGACAGACCCAAATTAAGCACAGTAATTAGATCGTGTCATTGTGTTCACAATTGCGTAGCTTTTCGTATGTCAGTATCCTATTCCTTAGACCATGAGATAATGCCACTCCCTGGTATTGGAAGAGAGATTTGAGGTCATTAAACGTCATCCTATGAGAGGGTGATCATAAAGGTGTCTCTCAGGTAATCGGAAAGTGCTTGTTGGGTTGCATATATTGAGATTGGGAATTGTCCCTCCCATATCAGAGAGATATACTCCGGGCCCACTCGGTAATCAATATCATACACCGTTTGCAAACACGTGATTAATGAGTTTAATCACAGGGTGATATTGGATTACGGAACGAGTAAAGAGTACTTGCTGTGAACGAGATTGAACTAGGTATGGCGATGCCGACGATCGAATCTCAGGCAAGTAAAATATCGTGAGACAAAGAAATTTGTATAATGGATTAATTGAATCCTGACATCGTGGTTCACCGATAATGATCTTCGTTGAATATGTGGGAGTCAATATGGATTTCCAGATCCCACTATTGATTATTGATGGTGATCATGTCCACACATTCTCGAACCCGTAGGGTCACACACTTAACGCTCATTGACGCTAGGGTAGTTTCGGGATTTATGGAAATTGTTTCGGAGAGTTATGGAATTGTTCCGGGAAGAAGATTAATATTTTATTAATTAATTGAATTAATAAATGTTAATACATATATTTATTTGTTGGAAATAAATAAGGGCTAAAAGTTAGTCCATGATTAGTTTTGCTAACGGGCTAATTTAGTAGTCCATCTAGACAAATACTAAAAGGAAAAAGGAAAAAGATAAAAGAAAAAAAAGAGCTGGCTGGCCCAAGGCCACTCGTGCGCATGGATTGCGTGGCCCATTGGCCGATGCATGCCGATCGATCCGATCGATCGGATCAGCTAGCTCATTGTCTGGCGTGTGCATGCAAGATGGCCGATCGCGCAAGTAAAGGCCGAGCTTGCTTTGCAAGTTGTCTCACGCGGACGCCTATGAAAGATTGGAGACCGGCCGTAGTTTAGGTCTGACCTAATACCAAAAACTATTTCAGTCGGCGTTGTCTCTGTCTTTTGTAGTATTTTCTTGCCCTAGTTTGACTAGATCTTTGGCCTTTCTTCTTCCACCTCGCGCGCGTAGGCGAAGCCCTGCCCGCAAATACTCTCCACCATAAGCACCACGCCGTCGTGCTGCTGATCCCATCTACCATGCCACCGCACCTTGCTGGAACGAGGAGGAGGAGTCGTCGTTGTGCGGTACGTGTGCAACGCTCGGAGGCGCCGCCCGTTGTGGCGTTTGGATCACATCGGATCGCGAGGAGGAGACGCTAGTATGACTACGCCGACCACGTTCACATGAACGTTTCCGCTGTGCGATCTACAAGGGTATGTAGATCTAATCTCTCTCGCTCATTGTTTTGCATCTCGTAGATCAGATCTTGGCTTGTTCTTGTTCGTCTTCGTAGGAATTTTTTTGTTTTTCTATGCTGCGAAACCCTTCACTATATTGTGATCATGGATATGTGAAGATATGCTTAAAGAGAGTCTCTTTCATAGTGGAGTATGGAGGAGCAATCCGCAAGACTTCACCAAGCAAGCTCAATCAAGAAAGGTGGTCCAACTTGAGAAGATCAAGATCGTCATTATCCACCTCAAGTGGAATGCTCAAGACAAAGGTATGATATTGATATGGTTTCTTTCTTACCGGTCTCATGGTGTTAGTTGTGAGACCGGGCTATAGGATCGGTAGCCGTACTATCAAGAGGGGCTCTCGAGTGTGTAACTTAATCGTATCGTTCGGAGAGAGCTCAAACCTTTGCATACTTGGCATCATCTTTCTTGGTTCTTATTTGAATTTTATCCATGTGAGGTTCTAGAGCTTGTGGTTATTTCCATGACAAGCTCTAGCTCATCAAAAATGGATTCCGCATGAAACTCTTCTTGCGTTTTTGGTGTTTGGATGTTTTACCGGTTTGTCTTCGAAGAGAGGTCAAAACTTTCATCATTTGGTTTTATCCTCCTTGGTTGGACTATGATGTTTCGCTGCATAAAGTTTTAGAGCTTGTTGTTGTGATTCCAATGAGCCCAAGATCATCGAAAACAGAGTCTGGATGC
Organism: Dactylis glomerata; assembly: GCA_007115705.1. Lineage (NCBI taxonomy): Eukaryota > Viridiplantae > Streptophyta > Magnoliopsida > Poales > Poaceae > Dactylis > Dactylis glomerata. The sequence continues at coordinate 88,356 of QXEO01001820.1, forward strand.
TCAAGTTATTGCCGTTTTCATTTTGGTATTTCTGTTGTTGCAGGGGGGCCTGAAATAGCCGGCCCAGGGCCGAAAATAGCCGGTCTGAGGGCCGGATTTAGCCGGACTCCCCAGAATTTGGGGTGAAAACCCCTCTGTCACAAACCGGCTATTTGTCTGGCTATTTCTGGCTAGGGCCGGACTTTTCAGGCCGGCTATAGCCGGTGTTAAGTCTGGTTTTAGCCGGTGTAAGTGGCTGTAACGGTCAGAGTTCAGAGGAGGGTATAAATACCCCTTCTTCCTCCTTGGAACAACCATGAAATGGGATTCTCTCTCCTCTATTGTTGACTTTGCAAGCTTGCCCTCCCTCCTCCATTCCTCCCATGATTCTTGCATATTTTTGAGGGAAAAGAGAGAGGAGATCTAGATCTATATTTCCACCAGTCCATCTCTCCTCTAAGTGAGGGGAACATAGAGGATCTAGATCTTGAAGTTCTTTGTGGATTTCCTTTGTTCTTCCTCTCATATCTCTCAATAGCATTAGTTGCTTTGGTGAGATTTGGGTGAGAAGGATTTGAGCACTTTGTGTGCCCTTGCCATTGCATAGGTTGCATCGGTTTGAGTTCTCCCCGGAGATTCGAGTAAGTGAAAGTTTGTGAGCTTATTACTCTTGGTTCTTGGAATCCTAGATGGCTTTGTGGCTTTGTGGAGCCTTGGTGGCTATCCTTGGGAGCCTCTAATTAAGTTGTGGATGCGTGCCCCAAGATTTATGTAAAGGCCCGGTTCCGCCTTGAGGAACCCCTTAGTGGAAGAGTGAGCTAGGCCTTTGTGGCACAAGCTCACACTGGAGAATAGGATGAGGCCTTTGTGGCGTTGGTTAGGCCTTTGTTGCGATACCACACCCCTCCAACAAGACATACTCCCTTTAAAGGGAGGAACTCGGGATTACATCATCGTCTCCGCATACCTTGGTTATTCCTATACCCGAGCTCTTTACTTATGCACTTTACATTGTGATAGCCTTCGTGCTTGAAGTCATATATCTTGCTATCACCTTGTTACTTGTATTTCTTAGCATAAGTTGTTGGTGCACATAGGTGAGCCTAGTTTATTTAGGTTTTGTGTACTTGGCAAAATAAACACTAGTTTAATTCCGCTTTTGTTCAAGCCATTCGTAAAATTTGATATCGCCTATTCACCCCTCCCCCTCTAGGCGACATCTGTGTCCTTTCAATTGGTATCAGAGCCCGGTCTCTCATTTTAGGGTTCACCGCCTTGAGAGCAAAGATGTCGGCTAGGGGATTAGTGGACAATAACACTTTTGTATTCAATGGCACAAATTATGATACATGGAAAATTCACATGCTTAATTATTTTTGGGTCATCGACCCATCTATGGAGCGAATTGTAGATGCGGGTTTTTCTCCTCCAAAGGATACTCAAAATCTATCTTTAGAGGATGAGAAAAACGTGTATCTCAATGCTCAAGCTACTCATGTGATTGTTAATGCTTTGAGCGATGTAGTTATCTTCTCTATCATGCCTTTTTGGAGCGCTCATGAGATATGGACAAAGCTTCAAAAAAAATATGGTGTGTCCAAGATTATTGGGGATGATTTTATTCCTTCCACTTCCGGCCGCGATGAATTTTCTTCCACTTCACCAAAGTGTCGCAAGACACAAGGTAATGATATGGTGAGTGGTGATGAAACTTGCAATGGTGATAGTATGCTTACTTTTGATGATCCTTCATCTCTATCTCATTGCAATGCTTCATATTTGGACTTAAAAACTTGTAGCCCCATAAATACTTTACATGCTTGTGTTGATAGTCCTTGCATATCACGTGTAAGTTTCTTGACTAAACCTAATAATGATATGCTTAGTGCGTCTTGTTGCCATGATACAAATGCTTCTATTTCCTCTAGTATTTGTGATGCTTACCATACAGAGGAAACCGAAGAGTCTTTGGGCCAAGACAAGGTCTTGAATGAAGCTTCAAGTATTTCTTCATCTTCTTCTTCTCACGGTTCCCACATATGCCTTATGGCTAGGTCTTCAAATCATAATGATGTTGAGGACAATGGTGATGATGAGGAAAATAAAGAAGACTATATTGAGTATTTAAACAAGAAGGGTAAGGTGGTCTTTGATGCTTTGCATAACAATGAAAATGTTTTTCCCAACTTCTTTGAAATCATGAGTTGTGCTATTGAGATCACAAAACTCATTGAGATGAAGGATGAAAAAATTGATAAAATGTTTTTCTCTTGAGCGTGAATATGCCAATGATATCCATGATTTAAAAAATGCTCTAGAGGAAGAGCAAGAGCTTCGGGTTTATCTTGAGGAGAAACTTGAATCGATTGAGGAGTCATGTAATGAAATTATTTCTGAACTCACTAAAGAACGTGACCTCGCTCTTGCCAAGTTGTCTTCTCCTATTGGTAATGATAATGATGCATATGCTACTAACTCTACTTCTTGTGAAGCATCTATTTTGAAGGAGAATGTTGAGCTAAGGGCTCAACTTGAGTTGTTAACTAGCAAGTATGGGAAATTGGAAGAAAGTTATGAAAAGCTATCTAGCTCTAATGAGGATCTTCTAGTGTCACATGCTCGCCTAAAGTTAGCTCATGAGGCTATATCTATAAAGGTAACATCTTGTGAGCCTCATATGGACACTAGTACTATTTCTCAAAATGCTATATTGACATGTGCTAGTCCTAGTAATTCTTCATCTCATGCTATTGCTAAATGTTGTGATGAATTACTCTCCTTGCCTTGTTGCTTTAACAATGAAGCCTCTACTTCCACTAGTACTTGTGTTGTCACTAACCATGTAGAGGAAATCAAAGAGCTCAAGGCCCAAGTTACTTCATTGAAGAAAGACTTGGAAAATTGTCATGAAGGGAAGTCCACACTCAACAAGATCTTGAGTGTGCAAAAATTCCCCAATGACAAGAGTGGACTTGGATTCAAATCCAATAACAAGAACAAGTCCAAGATTAACAAGAAGAAGAAGGACCAAGAACAAGTCAAGAATTTGGCCAAGATTGTTTGCTTCAAGTGCAAAATTGAAGGGCACCATGTTAGATCTTGTCCTTTGAAGAAGAAGCCTCTTAGTGAGAAGCAACAAGGGAAGCGGCCTCAAGTTCAAGACCATGCTCAACCTCGAGTTGAAGAAAGGTCACTTCCCAAGAAAAATCAAGCTAATGCTCCCCTTGTGGAGAAATTAAGTGAGAAGAAGGTGAAGAAAAGAACTTGCTACATATGCCATGAGAAGGGTCACCTATCTTCTTCATGCTCTAGTGATAACTCATCCAACCCTATCTTAATTGAAGATGCTTATTCACTTTGCAAGGATAAGGTTGGCAATATGTTTGCCAAATTTGTTGGCGCTCAAAGTGGTGTCCAGAAAAGAACCATTTGGGTTGCCAAACCTATTGTTACTAACTTCTTAGGACCCAACTTGGTTGGGGACCAACAAGCCATTACTTGAACAATAGGTGTTGTTGGAGGGCATTGGAGACTTGGCTATATCATGAAGAATTAAGGGATCTTCATCAATTATATTTTTTCAAGTCAAGTCAATTGGATTCTCTTGTTTCTATCATATATCCAATATTTCTCCTTGCGGTAACATGCACTCAGCTCATCCACATTAAAAGTTACTCACCCCTTTGCATGTATTGGGTTTTATACCTTGCATGTGTTTGTATATATTGTGCTTCCTACTTGCTTTCTTTTGAGTAATCAAGTATATGCATGTTGGGTTGCACACCATGTGCGGTTGTTCTTGTTGAGCCTATTGCATATTGTTTGTATCTTGTTGGCTCTTGTGAGAGATTAATGGACCATCCCATTTTGGGGGAGTGATATGCTTTGCACTTCACAATCCTAAAAATGTGTGTACATAAGGAATACCACTTAATGTTGATATTTAAAGATTATCTAGTCTCTATATGGTATTTAATTCTCATGAGAAATTCAAATTCTATAATGTCCATTAATCATCTTGTTGGATTTTATTTGCCTCTTGTGAAAAATAAATGTTTTATCACATTATGGGGGAGTAATATGCTTTGTGCATACTACAAACCAATATGATGTGTATATTTGAGGTTTTGTCACTTTGTGTTGATATTGTAAATTATATTTCTTCTATGTGGCATGTTTTCTCAAACAAGTTCCAATTTGCCAAATTGTTGTATTCCTCTTGTTTGGATCTTTTTTTTGTGAGATACTTTCTTGATAAGGGTTTTCCTAAAATGTGGAATGCTACATCAAAGTTGGAAAACCATTTGCTTCAAGCTATCCTAATCATTGCTTTACGTGATTGTTTAACTATTTGAGTTTATCAAGAATATCTTCTTTAGCATGGTGTTTAATTCTTATCTTTTCCATATGCTTCTTTGTTGCGAAGATGATCTTGGATTTATGTGTAAACTACCACCGGGAAATAAATCCAAATACCTCTTGTTCTTGGACAATTGGTACTTTATCATGTGGTATATATTGATCATCTTTACATTGGCTATTGCTTTTAATTGCCCTATCTCTTGCCAAGAAATGTATTTGTTTTTACTCCCATTGTCTTCCTTGATTCTTGTGATTCCATTTGATTTTGTTAAAATTGTTTTGTGTTATTTCTAGGTAGGTAGATGTGATGATCCCACTCGTGTGCATTTTGTATTCAAATGCAAAATCGTAAATAATGCACTAATCTTGGGGGAGCTCTCCTATAATTTTATAACACACTCTCTATGCTTATTTCAATTGGTATTGGTTATTGTTGGAAGACAAATCATTTCTTTTTGGTACTTAGTGTGCCATCTTCAAATGTGTGGAGAGTTTGTTTGGTTTGTTTGAACCTTGCTTTCTTTGGGAGTTGGTTATCTCATTCCTTGTTATTTATTTCTTACTCTTAAAATGAGATATATCTTTGAGCATGTGTGTTTTAGTTATGCTTTATGCTCATTGGTTTTTGCGTTATTCACTTGGTGAACTTTGGAGTCAATCTTGTGCTGATTTGATTCTTTGATATAATTTGGACAACCTTTTTTGTCGCTTCACAATTTTGTGTGCTCGCTTGTTCTTCTTGATGTTTTGTCCAAATTGTATCTCCTTTGGGCTCTTGAAAGTCTTGTGCATGCATATTTACTAAATGTATACTTTATGGCATGCTTTGCTTTCTTTGATCAAATATATAGGGGAAGCTCCATCAAATCCTAAATCATCTAAGATGTGCATGAAATTCAATTTTATATTTATATGCACATATTTATGTGGAGTTTGTCCTATATGTTATAGTTTCTAACTACTTTGGACCCAATGAGTTTGGGGACCATCTTATACTTGAACTTTGTTTTAGGTACATAGAGATATATTGGTTCTTGTCTCAATAATAAGGATGAAGTGGAGACTAAATGATAATTTGAGGCAAGCTAGGATTATTGAAGGACTCTTATCTACTAGATCCTACCATTGATATCTCGGTAACAAGTATCTTCTTCATGCATACTTTTCTAGTATCCAACCTTGTGTAGGTTGTTTTATGGCATGGAAAATCTTTATTTGCAAATGTTGTGCTTCTTGCAAAGGTCTTAATGAAACCTCTTTATTGCAAATGTGAGTAAGTTGAGATGAGTGCATATTATCGGGAACATATAAAATCATGCTCATTATTCTCCTATCCCATATATGTCAATTTAGCAATTTTATTGCATATCAATTCCTCAAGTTTCTCGTTGAAAGTGTAAATTTAGTACTTTCTTTTGGTATCCCTATCTGTGATACTTGTTGCTTTTCTCAAAGCATCCCAACTATCTTCTTTCCCTTGTTGATATTTGTGATGTCTTTGACTTGTTTGTGGTTGAAATTCTTCAATATACAATAAGATAAATTGAGCCTTTGGCCATACTTTAAAAGCAAAAATCTCATTGGTATATTGCATGACTTCATTTTGGATATCATGTTCTATTCTTAGTATCTATTTTGTGTGTACTTGTTTCTTTGTGATAATTATCTTCGTGATGGTGTCTATTTAGAAACTTATACATATGAGAGATGATATCTCCTTATTTGATATCTTACTTGAACCTTATGTGTTGGGATGGAATAATAAGCAATATCATTCATTGAAGACTATGTGGATGCTCTATGCTCATCCTTGTATTAGTCTTATAATATGCTTTGTCATTTCTCTCACACATTCCTTTGGTTGAGCCTTTTAATATGTCGTCTCTTATTTGTAGCTCAACCATTTCTTTGATGCAAGTGTTAAGCTTAATTTCTTTTCTATGATCTCTTGCAAATGGTTGCGTTTTAAATGGTATTGAGGGTGTGAGGATTCCATGTTGTGCAAATTGTATTCAAATGCAAACATTCTAATTTTTGCACGTACCTTGGGGAGCTTCCTTATTTCATTTAAAGCACCATTTTGTGGTTAGCATGGTATTTAATTTCACTTGGAATCATTTTGTTTTGAACAATATTGAGGGAGTGATGATTCCATGTTTGTGCACCTTATACTTCAATCCAAATAGAATATTTTGTGCACAAACCTTAGGCAGCTTCCTCATATTATTTAGAGCACCCTTTTGGTCTAATCATAATATCTTTATTCAATTTGTTCTTTAGGTCGATTGATTGCTCTCTTCATTTGGTGAAGTGTATCCATCGTGTTATCTTATTTTGTTTGCAATCTTTGATCCTCAATATAGTTTGATTTCCTTCAAAAACTTGCCTTTGTATATGTGCATGTGTTTTCACTCATTTATTTTGGATATGCACACGTTTTGGAGGAACTCTCACTATATTGGCCTTCTAAGCTTTTTTTGCCCATTTTGGCAATGGATGCCAATGGGGGAGAAGTTTCGAGGGTTTAAAGGGAATTGGGTTTTATGCTTTGGTTTTGTTCTTAAGCATTTGCCTTGCATGCTTTGTACCGTTGTGTGTTGCTTTGCATGGTTGAGTATATAGCGGAAACTCCACCAACAACTTTGGTTGGCAATATATGCAATGAAATCAAGATCATTCACACATGCATAGATTGTGGGGGAGTTTTCTCTATATATGGTGGTTCTACTAACATCACATACTTTTGTAGTATTATTTGATGTTATTAAAACCATTGTGGTTCTTTGAATTCATTATATAAACCCTCTCAAAGAGATTGTCATCAATTACCAAAATAGGGGAGATTAAAAGATCATATCGAGTCCCATGTGTGGTTTTGGTAATTAATGACAATCCCTATGGACTAATGGTTGCATTGAGTTATATGTGTAGAATTTGTCCATAGACAATGCTTGAACCATTTGTTGGATTCAAGGTTGTAAGAAGAAGATTATGTGTTGACCAAGGTGTTATTCAAGAAGTGATCCAAAGATCGGTCTTAAGGGACTTGAGCTTATGTCAAGTGTGTCTTGAAGAATAAGATTGAGTGAGCTCTCATGTGTATCCTCAAGACACCATCATTATGGAGAAAGAAGAATTGGCTCGAGGATTGATCAAGTCAAAGCGCAAGTTCAAGATGAGCAACTAGAAGAGAACATATTCTTGAAGCTTACCATCTATATTGTGATCATGGATATGTGAAGACATGCTTAAAGAGAGTCTCTTCCATAGTGGAGTATGGAGGAGCAATCCGCAAGACTTCACCAAGCAAGCTCAATCAAGAAAGGTGGTCCAACTTGAAAAGATCAAGATCGTCATTATCCACCTCAAGTGGAATGCTCAAGGCAAAGGTATGATATTGATATGGTTTGTTTCTTACCGGTCTCATGGTGTTAGTTGTGAGACCGGGCTATAGGATCTGTAGCCGTACTATCAAGAGGGGCTCTCGAGTGAGTAACTTAATCGTATCATTCGGAGAGAGCTCAAACCTTTGCATACTTGGCATCATCTTTCTTGGTTCTTATTTGGATTTTATCCATGTGAGGTTCTATAGCTTGTGGTTATTTCCATGACAAGCTCTAGCTCATCAAAAAGGATTCCGCATGAAACTCTTCTTGCGTTTTTGGTGTTTGGAGGTTTTACCGGTTTGTCTTTGAAGAGAGGTCAAATCTTTCATCATTTGGTTTTATCCTCCTTGGTTGGAATATGATGTTTCTCTGCATAAAGTTGTTGAGCTTGTTGTTGTGATTCCAACGAGCCCAAGATCATCAAAAATGGAGTCCAGATGCTCAAGTTATTGCCGTTTTCGTTTTGGTATTTCTGCTGTTTTAGGGGGGGCGGAAATAGCCGGCTCGGGGCCGGAAATAGCCGGTCAGACCGGCTTTAGCCGGTCTGAGGGTCGGCTTTAGCCGGACAACCCAGAATTTGGGGTGAAAACCCCTCTGTCGCAAATTGGCTATTTGTTCGGGTATTTCTGGCTAGGGCCAGATTTTTCAGGCTGTTAAGTCCGGTTTTAGCCAGTGTAAGTGGCTGTAACGGTCAGATTTCGGAGGGGGGGTATAAATACCCCTTCTTCCTCCTTGGAACAATCACGAAATGGGCTTCTCTCTCCTCCATTGTTGACTTTGCAAGCTTGCCCTCCCTCCTCCATTCCTCCCATGATTCTTGCATATTTTTGAGGGAAAAGAAAGAGTAGATCTAGATCTATATTTCCACCAATCCATCTCTCCTCTAAGTGAGGGGAACATAGAGGATCTAGATCTTGAAGTTCTTTGTGAATTTTCTTTGTTCTTCCGCTCATATCTCTCCATAGCATTAGTTGCTTTGGTGAGATTTGGGTGAGAAGGATTTGAGCACTTTGTGTGCCCTTGCCATTGCATAGGTTGCATCGGTTTGAGATCTCCCCGGAGATTCGAGTAAGTGAAAGTTTGTGAGCTTATTACTCTTGGGTTCTTGGAACCCTAGATGGCTTTGTGGCTTTGTGGAGCCTTGGTGGCTATCCTTGGGAGCCTCCAATTAAGTTGTGGATGCGTGCCCCAAGATTTGTGTAAAGGCCCGGTTCCGCCTTGAGGAACCCCTTAGTGGAAGAGTGAGCTAGGCCTTTGTGGCACAAGCTCACACCGGAGAATAGGGTGAGGCCTTTGTGGCGTTGGTTAGGCCTTTGTGGAGATACCACACCCCTCCAACGAGACGTACTCCGTTTCAAGGGAGGAACTCGGGATTACATCATCGTCTCCGCGTATCTCGGTTATTCCTATACCTAAGCTCTTTACTTATGCACTTTATATTGTGATAGCCTTCGTGCTTGAAGTCATATATCTTGCTATCACCTTGTTACTTGTATTTCTTAGCATAAGTTGTTGGTGCACATAGGTGAGCCTAGTTTATTTAGGATTTGTGTACTTGGCAAAATAAACGCTAGTTTAATTCCGCTTTTGTTCAAGCCATTCATAAAATTTGATATCGCCTATTCACCCCCCTCTAGGCGACATCTGTGTCCTTTCACCTATGACTAAAAAACTGTTTCAGCTGGCTCTGTGTAGTATTTTCTTGCCCTAGTTTGACTAAATCTTTGCCTATCTTCTTCCACCTCGCGCGTGTAGGTGAAGTCCTGCCCACATATACTCTCCACCATAAGCACCACGCTGTCGTGCTGCTGATCCCATATACCACTCCACCGCACCTTGCTGGACCGATGTAACATCCTAAGTTTTTATCAAATTTTGGAATAAAAAATTGTTTTAATTGTATTGATTGAAATTTTACAATGAATTAAAACTTTTTGAGTTTATTTAAAAATCTTTATTAGAAAACTATTTCAAACTTTCTAATATTTCTTGAAGAACTCTTTTGAGAAAATAAGATTTCAAAAATACTATTTTGTATCTTTCCAAACCTATGCAAGCTTATTTGCATAGGAAGTATTTACCAAATGATTTATATTAAATAAAGTTGCATTTCCAAAACTATGTTTAAAAATGAATTTCAAAATATTATATTATAAAGTATTTTCTCTGATTTCAAAGGATTATTTTTCAAACCATATTTCTAATTTGCATTATGCAAGTAAAACCTTTTTGGCCAATTAGTAAAGTTTTGATGAAAATAGGTTTTAACCTTGAAAACATGTTACTTACTGCTTTAAAATGTTGTGTGGAATTTTGGAAAAACTTGGTTTTTGGTTTGTTTTGAATTGGAACTCTTTTGCAAATTTCATGAAAGAAACAAATTTAAAATCAGAAAAGGAAAAAGAAGAAATAAAAGAAGGTCGCGGGGCAACCTTTTGGCCCAAGCCAAAAAAGTCACCCACGGCCCAGCTCTGCACCTGCCCAAAAGGGTACGCCTTTCCCTCCCTCTCTGACGCTCATAGGTGGGGCCCACCTGTTAGGTCATCCCCTAGCTTCGGCCAGGAGACCTGGGAGGGCATGGCGCTCTTCATGGCTGTGGGGACCCCGGATTACCCATCTGGAATACCCGATATGCATACAATTCACGATCCCATGATCAGTGTGTCGTGAATCCACATATCCGAGTTGATAACAGAATTACATCATCCTTTACAATATCGTATAATATACTTACAATTGGTCACTAGAATGTTTCTCTTGTCGATATAGCATGTCCTACGACATTTCTATATCCTTATTAAAGAAGATACTTACAAGAGAAGTCTTTGCAAAAGCTCTAGGAAGGGGGAAACTCCTTTTCAAGAGAGAAGCCGGCGGTCAATCAAACATGACCACCAGCCTTATTAATTCCGGTCAATCCCACATGACCACTTCCATTCCTTCGGCAGTACCCTGCAAGTACTCCGAACCATAACCGTGCCAATGCAGTACCCTTCGAGTACTCCGTCCGGCACCCTTCTCCATTTTCTCGAAAACCATTTATAAAACCAAAACCTGACATTGGGCAATGTAGTGATCTCCACAACCGTCCATGACCGAGGACGCGGCTATTCGAATAGTTTTACACTCTGCAGAGGTTGTACACTTTACCCACACCAACCGATAAATCCGCCGGGATACCACCACGGACCGTCATACAAAAGTATGCGGGGTTCGGATAATCGATCAAAGCCCTCCATCTACCTCCCTTAGTATGGGTGCCTACCCTGTGGAGTTTACCTCCCCGGCACGTCCCGGCAGTACCTCCTCCAGAGCGTAACTCCGGCGCCACGGCGGGAGAACCCAAGTGTCTTCTGGCCGGATAAATCCCGAAGGATCCCGATTTACTATTGCCCATAAACTAGCGGCAACCCGGATTCTGGAGTCCTGCAGACCCCTATATAGTATGAGGCTCCCCGTACTAAGGCAAATAAACTTCAAACTAAGCCCGTCCCATACCGGGTAATGTGGTTGCACTGTTTAATTGCTTCGAGCGACTACAAAGAAACACCGATGCCTTTTTCTAAATCCACCAACTCCTTTCCTCCATAACCCAAGTGTCCATTTGTCCCAAAACCATTTAGAAAACATTTCAGTGGAGTAGGTACTACTCCAAGGTTTTCATAACCATTTTTGAGACTTTTCCGGAAGTTATCCCATCCTAGAGTTTTTGGCTCCACTACAAGGGTTTCCCAAAGACTTCGATGCTAACCATCGAGCCTCTACAATCAGGGTAATGGTAGGTGGTAAAGGAGTCATCCTCCATGGATGATATCAATGTGACCTGTGGAGAGAAGTCACCATCTATTGCTAACTAGGGATAATTAGCAATATAAGAAAAACAATGCATAGTAGTAAGAGTAAGAGTAGAATAATGCATAGTGTTGTGATAGAATTTAGATATGAATCAAGTAGATGGCTTGCCTTGGTTGGCTTGTCCCTGAACTCCTTCCTTTTGATACTCCAAAGATTTCTCCCTCCTCGATACACTCCCCGTTCGATTTTATCGCCGGAAAAATAAAAGCACACAATCAATATACATGCATACACAAGTCACAATAATTTATGCACTCAATACTACACAAGCAAGGAGTATCAGAACAAACATGTTTAGAATCTAAAATAAGATTCCATAGATTTTTAGTAGCAAGGTAATCCTATTAAAACTAGGGTTTTTCAACATAGCAAGCACATCACCACTTCACCTCAAACAAGCATGCAGGTGTTCACATAGGTCAAATAGCATATTAAGCATACTTGCAGATAAGCAACATGTTTCTGAACCAAGATTTCATTTTATAAAAGTAAAGTCACTTTATTAATAGGGAAAACAATTTTCTAAAAGAAAATAACCCTATACTCAACACAAACATCAAGAAGGCCTAAAACTTGATCCAAACATGACAACCAACATAGAACCAGATAGCTAACAAGGTTACAAAACAAACCCAGTTGGAATCAACCCAAAATAAGATAGGGTTGATTTATAGTGAAATTCTAAGTCACACCCAACACTAGAAATGCAATTTGATTTCCTAAAAATTTCTGTAGTTCCTAAAATTCTACCATGGACCAAATTAGAAAGCTACTACAATGCATAACACACCAGAGGTGGAACCACCCAAAAATAATAAACTTACTGTGCACAATAATTAAATCAAAGCAGATCGTTATTATCACTAAAGTAATTACTGCAGGAAGTATAATACTCCTAAAATTGGAAACAAACATTTTCATCAGACACAACTCCAGATTTGGATTTATAAAGATAAAGCCCTAGATCTACAACAATTAAATCACAGATATTCTACAGGGCATTAAAAATTATGCATGCAGTACCATTTGGTGGACAATATCACAAGGACTCATCAGAAATTTAAAGTACTAAACTTGGATGCTCAAAATAAATTCTATGAAATTTTGAATCTAGCAGGGACTAACAAATAGTTAGGGATTTTTATAGAAAAAAAAAGGATTGGGCCCGAAGCAGAAGATCTAGGCGGTTTTGAACCCGGCCGGCCCAGAATCCGGCGGCCTGCCCAGGCCTCGCTTAGGCGAAGGGGTACGCCACCGCTGGATTCAGATCCAGTGGCCGGGGCGTCGTCTCCCCCACGGTGACATGCACACAGGCGAGGCCTTCCTTGCTGGCTAGGGTTTCTGGGAGGCGGAGCTCACCGGGGGTCCTTTGGCAGCTGGCTGCGAGTAGATCAGCGGCGGAGATGAGAAGATGGAGGTTCGGGACAATCTGGCTCGCATGCAGGGGCTGCTGTGATCTGGTTGATGTCGAGGTCTTCGACGTGTGCTTCGACAAGGGACGGCGATGGCGACGGCTGTAGGGTTCTGAAAAGCAAACAAGGAGCAGGGTGAGGTAGTCTCCGAGAATAGGAAGATAGAGATACAGATAGGGAGTAGAACGACGATCCAGATCGGCGGAAACCTTCACCGTCTTGCCGACGATCTATCGGAGATCTCGATCTCAACGGCGGTGGAGGTGGAGTGTTTCCGTGGGGAAAAGTTTCTGCAGGATGAGAGGAGGATAGTGGGGGCAAATGAGCCGGAACCGTGGCTTCTCGCCCGCCTGGGGGGCTTTATACTGTCGATGTGAGCTCGGTCCATGGTGGGTCTCACTAGACCGGATTGGGCGGAGTGATGGTGCGCTGTGCACGGCGTTGTGGACGGAGTCCATTGGTGTGGTCAGTGGTGTCGGTGGCTTATTGCCTCGGTCGGAAACTTGCAAGGTTCAGTTGGTGCATACGCACGGTCGGGTTCGTTCTCGTCGTGCCGGTGCGTCGCAGGGCAAAGCGAGCATGGCGAGACGGTGATATTAGCGTGCCGTGGTGAATCGTGCAGGACGTAGGGTGAGAGAGGGCCTGCACGCCTGGGAACGCGTAGGTCGCTCTCGGCGTCCAGAGCGGGTCCTGCCACGGTCAGCGCGATGCGACGGGGCGGCGACCTAGTCGGCCACTCCTCGGGCTAGGCACGGTTTGCAGAGAGAAGGGGGTGGCGTGCTCAGTGGCGAGGCGGCAGGGTCTGGAGTGACCTCTGTCTACTTGATCGGTACGGGGTGGCTGTCAGGTGGCAAGAGAGAAGAATAGGGAGAAGGAGGAGTGTGCGAGTCGGGCCTCTATTCGGTGGGGTCGTGGTGCCTAGCTGGAGGTTTGGTGGTCGCCGGTTGGGGGTCAGAGTGAGGGGAGAGGAAGAGCAAGATCCTGGCAGATTTGCAAATCGGGGTGCCTCTCAATGTCTCCAACGAGGTGAGACAAAAACGACACTGTAGCTAGGTCGGTTGGTTGCAGATGAGAGAGAGAGAGATGGGGCTGGTGTTTCAATGCGTCTCCCTCTTGCTAGTTTTAGAAAAGAGAGAATTAGATGGAAGAGGGGATGTGGGTTAGGGACTTGGTTTGAATTTAAATTCAAATGAAGTTTGCAATGGCTAGAGAGGTGTAGATTGTGGTGGTAAGATTAGAGTAAAAAAAATGAATTTATATAGAGGAAGGAATGCCTAGTGGCATGAGCTTTGATCATCAAATAAATACTCATTTGCAAAGAAGGGGTAGTGTACAAAGAAATAGATAGAGAAAGATTTTATTTGGATAGCACGGCTTTGAAATTTTATGGAGTAGGCAACATCAAAATATATAAATATCTTTGTTTCACTAACCACTCCATATATTTTGTTGATCTTGGATTTGATTCAAGGTTTAGTGATGGTGGAAGAAGGAATAGAGGGTGGATATGGAAATGATTTCCAAAGAGAAGAATTGAAAGTCTTAGAAGATAGCCAAAGTGATAATCAAGATTAAATAGATAATAGCCAAGGATAGAGTCGAGGCGATGTTGGTGGAAGTCTAGGAACAATGCCAAAGGTTTAAACCAAATCAAAATTTGGTTTGAGATGAACAATTGATAAATAGCTGATATTTTGAGTAGGGTTCAAAAATGCACTAGCAAGTGTATAGTTGATCAAAGTAGATTAAAAAGGGTAAAGATAGGTCATAGAATGGCCTCTGAACAGTTTATTTCGAATTCTAAAAGAGAGAGAAAAATTGCATATGATAAGGGTCAAATGGTCATTGATTTGGTTAGGGTCAGAAACTCGGTTAGAACAATTAACCAATGGTCTCGAATGACCAAGTGGTAATGGAGAGAATGGAAGATAAGATGACAAGGATGAATCCTAGGTAGGTGCATTATCATAGATATAAAATATGAGCTTAATACAAGCCCCTGGAAATTGAATCTGTTAATATGAATGAAGATAGGGCCAAGTTTGGAATGTGGATGATTTTGCATTCTAACTTGCCTCCTTGATACCTATTGACTTCTCTTGGATGCTATTAGCAAAATAAACTTCTACAAGCATATCAAGGACTAAAGGAAGTTTCTTCAAGCAAGGTAATCATGCACACAAAAAGTAACCAAGCAAAATCAAACACAGTCAAGCACATGCGATAATAACCCATCCCGAGAGCAATGTTTTGAACGCGTGCTCAAATGGGGACCACACCCTTGAGTTTGTTGAAAAGAGATCCAAACAAGGAAGTAAAGTCGTTGTAAATAATTTTTGGAAACTACTGGAGACATCACTATCTCCTCCATTGGGTTTTTCAAAAGATGTTTTGAAGACCACTTGCCAAAGATTTATAAAATAGTAGTTTTGTAAAATAGGGAAATCACAACACTATTTCCCTATGGTTTCACAAACACTTAATTTTGGTAAACACATGTTCTAAAATGGGTCTTGTCTCCTAGTTTTAGAAAAATAAAACATTTCAAAAATAAAGGAGGTGCCAAGATGCTTTATTTTGAGAAAAGCTAGTAATCCAAAAGATGGCATGATCAATAGATCACAAAGATTAAGTTGGTCCTAAATCTCATCCATCAAACAACACTCTAGAGATCAAGATTTTCACAACAATCCAAGCAAACATACAAGAAACACTATTTTATTTTCCTAGTTGCAAAAAGTTTTTGTTGGCCCTCATTTTTGTCTCACCTAACAGTACTAAAACTAGGTTACAAAAGTTGGGGTGTTACAGCTCTTCCCCCCTTAAACAGAATCTCGTCCCGAGATTCCTAAGCGTAGTAGTAAAGAGGTGCGGATACCAGATTAGAGTTAGCCTTCAAAAGGTTGCTCTTCCAACTTCTCGTTGACTCTTTAGGTTGTGTACAAGACTTGATTTTTGCCGAAAATGAAGATTGTCTTCACATGCTGCGGTTGAGGGATAAAGAGTTCATGTTGCCGAAAATACCTTGACGAAAACCGTGTCGAGACGCCTTTGAGTTTAATGGGGGTTAAGCTATCTAGTGGACCCAAAATATTCTACAAGAGTTAGAGGGTTTCTGAGTTGCAAATTGGGGTCCTGAAGAGTCATGGCTTCTCGGGTAGCTCTTGTTGGCTTGGAGTCGCTTCTTCCCTCGCGTAGCTTGATGGAATCTTCAGATCTTGGAGTCGTGACTTGAAACTTGATATTGGTGTAGACCTTTAATCGCGATCTTGCAGACGGTAGACAAGAGCATTTGTGCTTCGGTCTTGATAGGCACGTAGAATTTTGTCGTCTTATCCTCTACGCTTCCTAACTACCAAGGCGTAGGTTAGTCCTAATGGAAACCATTCTTCAAGGTCATCTTGTCCTTGAGCTGAAATCCCTTCAGGTGGCAGCGCACCACCAACAGTGTGTCTTCCAGTAATCAATGATCTATTTCTTCTTGTCTTCGGGTTGGTGGAGACCAGTGAAGATCTCCTTGCTTCTCCAACTCCTTGTAGCCTTGAGGATCCTGAGGTACATTGGGATACCTTGAGTTGACTTCATCTTCCGAGAAATCTTCATGTGGATTTCTACTCGTGTCCTAAGTCAGCTTTAGTTTCAAACCCGTCAAAATTTAAACAAGCGAGCGAGTTAGTTAGAAAAGTCTTCACTTCTTCTCGTTGCGACCTCCATTGATAACTCCTAAATGCAGAGTCGACATCGACGGCTTGATTCTGAAGAGTCTTCATCCTTCTTTTTGCTCCGTGGAGATCAAGCACGTGAGCCTTCGGGCTTCAAGTGAAGTTAACGGGTTGAACTACGAAAGTTAGGCTTGCTTTTGATACTTCTATGCTCAATGTTAGTTGGCTTTTTAGAAGATTAGCAAGCGTTCGGGTGTTAAGAGAGTATCACCCATGTTAGCGAAACTCTAAAGTTAAGGTTAGTCGATCCCGGTTAGTGAAGTGTTTGTCTTCTAGAAGTCTTTTGTAGCTCCGGCGGGTCTGTCTTCCGCTTCCCAGATGTTGTAGAGAGGTCTTGATAAAGCTCGAAGCACATAGCAAAATCTTCATGTCGAAACTCTGGGAGAGTTACTATCCACCATTTTCAAGGTTAGAGTTAGCTTTCTAGTTTTTAACTTATCTATGCTACTCGTGCTGTCATAAATAGGTAAGGGGGAACACACAATAGAGAGAGGTTTCCTACACAGGGTTCCTTTTGCACACTAGTGGGTTTTTAAGGCCAAGAGGCCGAAAACGAGCACTAGCACAAGGTACAAATACACACTCAAGAAACACTCCAAGCAACTGCAAACACTATCAAGAACACACAAGGCAAGCAACAAACAATTACAAACAAAAAAAATATCACGCGAGGTACATCAAGTACCAACGATGCCTAACAACACGCGATATTTGGGGTTATTCCTATTCATCCTAGGGTCATGGTCGGCCATAGCTGTTGATGTCTTCATTCTCCTTGACTCTCGCTTTAGCTGCAACTTGATGGCAGTTGATGGTGAGGTTGCAGTGTTGTTGAGCCGTTGGTGTTGACTTGGGAAGTGCAGTTTTGTAAGTCTTCTTGTACCACATCACATATTGTGAGGTCTTCAGAAGGGTCATTGAAGTTCTTCATATGTGGCAATGTCTCGTGACAGGCCTAATAATTTCTAGTCAAGCAATTGAGTGCTTGGTCCTTGGCGACAGCAAAAGTGCGAGTCCAGGGAGGAACAAGGTCGAGTTCTTGACAGAGCCATTGGTGTGAACCAAAGGCAAAATATTTGTCCATACTATCCTTCCCTTTTTAGCTGGAGTGGCTTGAAGACGTCCTTCCGAGTAGTTGCTCCATCATGTGCTGCTAAACTTTAGGTCTATTCGGGGTACAACGTCCAGTATTTAGATTTTGAAGGGGATGCGATGAGACAGTAAAAGCGGTGAAAACCTTGGAAAACAGAGAGATAAGATTAGCAGTTTTGAAGAGGTGAGAAAGGTATACGCCATACTATTCGATACTTAGAAGAAATAACCTCTGCAAATAGTTTTAGCAAAATATTACTTTCCTATCTAACGCCCATGCTAACTAAGGTCTCCTACAGTCAGGATGGCTCTGATACCAACTCCGTGGGGACCCCGGATTACCCATCTGGAATACCCGATATGCATACAATTCACGATCCCATGATCAGTGTGTCGTGAATCCACATATCCGAGTTGATAACAGAATTACATCATCCTTTACAATATCGTATAATATACTTACAATTGGTCACATGACCAAGCATGATATTGCCACGCAGGGCAAGTCTATAATCTAAGCAGCGGATACCAAGCAGCGTTGATGACCCAAGCCATGCCTACGACCCTACAGGCAACTGACCGGGAGACATTCCTAGTTCACACCGGCGTCGTCGAACTCCTCACCAACATCCTTATAACCTTCTTCACAATCTGGCCAAGTTAATAGCCAGGGACAAAGCCGTGAGTACATTTTGGAATTGTACTCGCAAGACATCTAGGAGAAGATAAACACATGCTATTTGGGCTGTAGCAAGGTTGGCTTGGTTGATGGCAGCTTAATACTAGAATGTTTCTCTTGTCGATATAGCATGTCCTACGACATTTCTATATCCTTATTAAAGAAGATACTTACAAGAGAAGTCTTTGCAAAAGCTCTAGGAAGGGGGAAACTCCTTTTCAAGAGAGAAGCCGGCGGTCAATCAAACATGACCACCAGCCTTATTAATTCCGGTCAATCCCACATGACCACTTCCATTCCTTCGGCAGTACCCTGCAAGTACTCCGAACCATAACCGTGCCAAGGCAGTACCCTCCGAGTACTCCGTCCGGCACCCTTCTCCATTTTCTCGAAAACCATTTATAAAACCAAAACCTGACATTGGGCAATGTAGTGATCTCCACAACCGTCCATGACCGAGGACGCGGCTATTCGAATAGTTTTACACTCTGCAGAGGTTGTACACTTTACCCACACCAACCGATAAATCCGCCGGGATACCACCACGGACCGTCATACAAAAGTATGCGGGGTTCGGATAATCGATCAAAGCCCTCCATCTACCTCCCTTAGTATGGGTGCCTACCCTGTGGAGTTTACCTCCCCGGCACGTCCCGGCAGTACCTCCTCCGGAGCGTAACTCCGGTGCCACGGCGGGAGAACCCAAGTGTCTTCCGGCCGGATAAATCCCGAAGGATCCCGATTTACTATTGCCCATAAACTAGCGGCAACCCGGATTCTGGAGTCCTGCAGACCCCTATATAGTATGAGGCTCCCCGTACTAAGGCAAATAAACTTCAAACTAAGCCCGTCCCATACCGGGTAATGTGGTTGCACTGTTTAATTGCTTTGAGCGACTACAAAGAAACACCGATGCCTTTTTCTAAATCCACCAACTCCTTTCCTCCATAACCCAAGTGTCCATTTGTCCCAAAACCATTTAGAAAACATTTCAGTGGAGTAGGTACTACTCCAAGGTTTTCATAACCATTTTTGAGACTTTTCCGGAAGTTATCCCATCCTAGAGTTTTTGGCTCCACTACAAGGGTTTCCCAAAGACTTCGATGCTAACCATCGAGCCTCTACAATCAGGGTAATGGTAGGTGGTAAAGGAGTCATCCTCCATGGATGATATCAATGTGACCTGTGGAGCGAAGTCACCATCTATTGCTAACTAGGGATAATTAGCAATATAAGAAAAACAATGCATAGTAGTAAGAGTAAGAGTAGAATAATGCATAGTGTTGTGATAGGATTCAGATATGAATCAAGTAGATGGCTTGCCTTGGTTGGCTTGTCCCTGAACTCCTTCCTTTTGATACTCCAAAGATTTCTCCCTCCTCGATACACTCCCCGTTCGATTTTATCGCCGGAAAAATAAAAGCACACAATCAATATACATGCATACACAAGTCACAATAATTTATGCACTCAATACTACACAAGCAAGGAGTATCAGAACAAACATGTTTAGAATCTAAAATAAGATTCCATAGATTTTTAGTAGCAAGGTAATCCTATTAAAACTAGGGTTTTTCAACATAGCAAGCACATCACCACTTCACCTCAAACAAGCATGCAGGTGTTCACATAGGTCAAATAGCATATTAAGCATACTTGCAGATAAGCAACATGTTTCTGAACCAAGATTTCATTTTATAAAAGTAAAGTCACTTTATTAATAGGGAAAACAATTTTCTAAAAGAAAATAACCCTATACTCAACACAAACATCAAGAAGGCCTAAAACTTGATCCAAACATGACAACCAACATAGAACCAGATAGCTAACAAGGTTACAAAACAAACCCAGTTGGAATCAACCCAAAATAAGATAGGGTTGATTTATAGTGAAATTCTAAGTCACACCCAACACTAGAAATGCAATTTGATTTCCTAAAAATTTCTATAGTTCCTAAAATTCTACCATGGACCAAATTAGAAAGCTACTACAATGCATAACACACCAGAGGTGGAACCACCCAAAAATAATAAACTTACTGTGCACAATAATTAAATCAAAGCAGATCGTTATTATCACTAAAGTAATTACTGCAGGAAGTATAATACTCCTAAAATAGTAAATCCAGTTCCCGTAGCTTCACATAACAACAGTGCATCTCTGAAAATTGGAAACAAACATTTTCATCACACACAATTCCAGATTTGGATTTATAAAGATAAAGCCCTAGATCTACAACAATTAAATCATAGATATTCTACAGGGCATTAAAAATTATGCATGCAGTACCATTTGGTGGACAATATCACAAGGACTCATCAGAAATTTAAAGTACTAAACTTGGATGCTCAAAATAAATTCTATGAAATTTTGAATCTAGCAGGGACTAACAAATAGTTAGGGATTTTTATAGAAAAAAAAAGGATTGGGCCCGAAGCAGAAGATCTAGGCGGTTTTGAACCCGGCCGGCCCAGAATCCGGCGGCCTGCCCAGGCCTCGCTTAGGCGAAGGGGTACGCCACCGCTGGATTCAGATCCAGTGGCCGGGGCGTCGTCTCCCCCACGGTGACATGCACACAGGCGAGGCCTTCCTTGCTGGCTAGGGTTTCTGGGAGGCGGAGCTCACCGGGGGTCCTTTGGCAGCTGGCTGCGAGTAGATCAGCGGCGGAGATGAGAAGATGGAGGTTTGGGACAATCTGGCTCACATGCAGGGGCTGCTGTGATCTGGTTGATGTCGAGGTCTTCGACGTGTGCTTCGACAAGGGACGGCGATGGCGACGGCTGTAGGGTTCTGAAAAGCAAACAAGGAGCAGGGTGAGGTAGTCTCCGAGAATAGGAATATAGAGATGCAGATAGGGAGTAGAACGACGATCCAGATCGGCGGAAACCTTCACCGTCTTGCCGACGATCTATCGGAGATCTCGATCTCAACGGCGGTGGAGGTGGAGTGTTTCCGTGGGGAAAAGTTTCTGCAGGATGATAGGAGGATAGTGGGGGCAAATGAGCCGGAACCGTGGCTTCTTGCCCGCCTGGGGGGCTTTATACTGTCGATGTGAGCTCGTTCCATGGTGGGTCTCACTAGACCGGATTGGGCGGAGTGACAGTGCGCTGTGCACGGCGTTGTGGACGGAGTCCATTGGTGTGGTCAGTGGTGTCGGTGGCTTATTGCCTCGGTCGAAAACTTGCAAGGTTCAGTTGGTGCATACGCACGGTCGGGTTCGTTCTCGTCGTGCCGGTGCGTCGCAGGGCAAAGCGAGCATGGCGAGACGGTGATATTAGCGTGCCGTGGTGAATCGTGCAGGACGTAGGGTGAGAGAGGGCCTGCACGCCTGGGAACGCGTAGGTCGCTCTCGGCGTCCAGAGCGGGTCCTGCCACGGTCAGCGCGATGCGACGGGGCGGCGGCCTAGTCGGCCACTCCTCAGGCTAGGCACGGTTTGCAGAGAGAAGGGGGTGGCGTGCTCAGTGGCGAGGCGGCAGGGTCTGGAGTGACCTCTGTCTACTTGATCGGTACGGGGTGGCTGTCGGGTGGCAAGAGAGAAGAATAGGGAGAAGGAGGAGTGTGCGAGTCGGGCCTCTGTTCGGTGGGGTCGTGGTGCCTAGCTGGAGGTTTGGTGGTCGCCGGTTGGGGGTCAGAGTGAGGGGAGAGGAAGAGAAAGATCCTGGCAGATTTGCAAATCGGGGTGCCTCTCAATGTCTCCAACGAGGTGAGACAAAAACGACACTGTAGCTAGGTCGGTTGGTTGCAGATGAGAGAGAGAGAGAGAGAGATGGGGCTGGTGTTTCAATGCGTCTCCCTCTTGCTAGTTTTAGAAAAGAGAGAATTAGATGGAAGAGGGGGTGTGGGTTAGGGACTTGGTTTGAATTTAAATTCAAATGAAGTTTGCAATGGCTAGAGAGGTGTAGATTGTGGTGGTAAGATTAGAGTAAAAAAATGAATTTATATAGAGGAAGGAATGCCTAGTGGCATGAGCTTTGATCATCAAATAAATACTCATTTGCAAAGAAGGGGTAGTGTACAAAGAAATAGATAGAGAAAGATTTTATTTGGATAGCACGGCTTTGAAATTTTATGGAGTAGGCAACATCAAAATATATAAATATCTTTGTTTCACTAACCACTCCATATATTTTGTTGATCTTGGATTTGATTCAAGGTTTAGTGATGGTGGAAGAAGGAATAGAGGGTGGATATGGAAATGATTTCCAAAGAGAAGAATTGAAAGTCTTAGAAGATAGCCAAAGTGATATCAAGATTAAATAGATAATAGCCAAGGATAGAGTCGAGGCGATGTTGGTGGAAGTCTAGGAACAATGCCAAAGGTTTAAACCAAATCAAAATTTGGTTTGAGATGAACAATTGATAAATAGCTGATATTTTGAGTAGGGTTCAAAAATGCACTAGCAAGTGTATAGTTGATCAAAGTAGATTAAAAAGGGTAAAGATAGGTCATAGAATGGCCTCTGAACAGTTTATTTCGAATTCTAAAAGAGAGAGAAAAATTGCATATGATAAGGGTCAAATGGTCATTGATTTGGTTAGGGTCAGAAACTCGGTTAGAACAATTAACCAATGGTCTCGAATGACCAAGTGGTAATGGAGAGAATGGAAGATAAGATGACAAGGATGAATCCTAGGTAGGTGCATTATCATAGATATAAAATATGAGCTTAATACAAGCCCCTGGAAATTGAATCTGTTAATATGAATGAAGATAGGGCCAAGTTTGGAATGTGGATGATTTTGCATTCTAACTTGCCTCCTTGATACCTATTGACTTCTCTTGGATGCTATTAGCAAAATAAACTTCTACAAGCATATCAAGGACTAAAGGAAGTTTCTTCAAGCAAGGTAATCATGCACACAAAAAGTAACCAAGCAAAATCAAACACAGTCAAGCACATGCGATAATAACCCATCCCGAGAGCAATGTTTTGAACGCGTGCTCAAATGGGGACCACACCCTTGAGTTTGTTGAAAAGAGATCCAAACAAGGAAGTAAAGTCGTTGTAAATAATTTTTGGAAACTACTGGAGACATCACTATCTCCTCCATTGGGTTTTCCAAAAGATGTTTTGAAGACCACTTGCCAAAGATTTATAAAATAGTAGTTTTGTAAAATAGGGAAATCACAACACTATTTCCCTATGGTTTCACAAACACTTAATTTTGGTAAACACATGTTCTAAAATGGGTCTTGTCTCCTAGTTTTAGAAAAATAAAACATTTCAAAAATAAAGGAGGTGCCAAGATGCTTTATTTTGAGAAAAGCTAGTAATCCAAAAGATGGCATGATCAATAGATCACAAAGATTAAGTTGGTCCTAAATCTCATCCATCAAACAACACTCTAGAGATCAAGATTTTCACAACAATCCAAGCAAACATACAAGAAACACTATTTTATTTTCCTAGTTGCAAAAAGTTTTTGTTGGCCCTCATTTTTGTCTCACCTAACAGTACTAAAACTAGGTTACAAAAGTTGGGGTGTTACAATGGCCGCCCAATCTCGATGCCGCCCCGAAACCCTAACCTCTCCACCAAGAATCGGCCGCCTATAAAGCCCCCATACCTCTCTCCTCTCTCGCTCTTTTTCCCTCTCTGAAATGCCGTCAGACTGGCGGAATCGCTCACTGGAGCCGCCATTGTTGTCGCCATAGTTCGCCAATTCTGGCGTGCGCAGGTGAGCTCGCTACCTCTCCTTGTTTCCCCTCTTTTCCCCATCTTCCAGCGTCCCCCCTAACTCCTTCTTCCGGTCCCAACTCGCAGGGAATCGACCCCTCGTCCGTGACCGAGGCCACCGACGCCAGAAGCAGCTCTAGCCGCACCCTTCTCCCTCACCAGGACGCAAGCGAGTGCGCCGACCACGCCCTCAGGATCCCCATGTCGCGCCAATCCTCGTCCACCCCTCCTCCACCACGGGAAGCTACCAGATCGCCACTGTCGTCGACTTCTAGTGTCGTAGCATGCTGGTGACTCGCTGAAACCCTAGCACGCTGGTGAGCCCTTCTCCCTTCTCATCTCGTCGATCCGATCTCAATCCAACGGCTCAAAACAACCACTTAACTGAAGGGGTACTAGACAATCTGGTGCATCCGATTAATATTAGATCCAATGACCCACAGGCTCAATCCGCCCGAACCGGTACGGGCGAATCATAAGCCGCCATGTGGCCAGCCTCTGGTTAATTAGAATTTCGAATTAGAATTTTAAAACATAAATTGCTTAAATCTTAGGAAATTCATATCTTTCAAACCATAGATCCAAAATTTACAAACTTTATTTCTCTGGAAAACTAATAAAGTGTAGAATCCAATGGTGCAATAATATTCCATAGTTTCAGTATTCAATGTGAATTGAATTTCAAATTGATTCAAATCTATCTGTTACACCAATTAATTCATATCTTTTGATCCACATATCCAAACTTACAAATTTGTAGTCTTTGGAATCCTCTAAACATGTAGAACACCATAGAATCAAGAAACATCAAAGTTGCTACATGCACAAACTTTATGCATTGAAATCTATCCAAATCCTTGTTCTGATCATAACTTGAGTTCTAAAATTTATTTTAGAATGAATCCAATTGCAGTAGCTTTGTTTTACTGTAGTCTATCCAGTAGTATCACTTCCCAAATTTCTTGAACCACTTCACCATTATTCAAATTCAAATAGGAGAATTTGAGTATTTTCCACTATAGGGCTAATTCAATTTCTTTTCAACATTGTTTCTTTCCACAATAGTAAGTCCTATGATCATATCTAGCTACCAAAGCTTATCTTGGCACCACCTTGACCCAATATCATGTCTATCTAAATCTTGCTTGTCTAGCTCACATATATTCAAATTATAATTGGGTTATTTGAGTAAAATGTGTCATGTCTCAATCATAGGCTTTGTTCTACTTTTGTGGTATTGTTATACTCTACTCCACACCACATATCCATACTCCGCGTAACCAATAGAATCTTGTGTCATATTCTCAAGTATCATTCATTCATATCCAACCCCATGCTCACTTATTCTTGTTCACTTGTGTTGCACTATTCAATTGGCAAATAAGTTAATTGAGTAATGCAATATTCCATAAATCCTTGCTCAATGCCTAAGTGTAAATTATAATATTTATGAGTAATTGTTGTCACACTTACTCAATGGTAATTTTGTTGCACTATTTGACACTTATGTGACTCAATTCACATAAGTCATTCCAAATTCTATTCATGCTTTTGTAAAGCATAAAGACTCCATTACTTATATCTTAGATAGTCCAATTCTCTCCAATCATTTTGACCTTGTCTTCCTAACTCTCAAATCCTTATCCTGCAATTCACAAGCCTTTTGCCATATCTCTCTTGTCACAGTATCTCAATAAATCTAAAATGTTAAACCAACACCCTTTTCAGTTATTTGCCTTATTTGATTATATTTGGATTGTATGGTGTGTTTATGTTGTGCTATTTTGTGTTATAGTTTGTACAGAGAGCTACGCACTTTGTTGAGAGAAGTGAAGGATCATGAACTTTAAAAAGGCAAGTGACACACATATCTTACTACCTACTTTTTACTACTGTATTAGTGTTTTTAGTAGTATGCATGATAGATGGAATTATCAACTGTTTTATAAAATGCTTAGATCCTAGTAGTGTGTAGCTATCCTTTAAACCCCACCTGTTAGGATGCTAAATACTTTGAAAATTATTGATGCCATGTTATGATCACCTGGTAAAGTTGTTTTATGAACAAATTAAGAACTTCAACTAAAATGAATCACCTGGGTGGATTGGTATGTTGTTGGAGGTGTAGTTGAGGGTCTCCCAAGGCCTCACGCCTCGTAGAGGGTGGGGTGCACCTTGGGAGTACACTCGTGGATTGCCACTCAGGATTAAAGAGATTACTATGTCTTCTATGTTTTAGAGTACTTCCAGTGCAGCCTTATGACACTATGGGCTCTGTCTTGATTGAGTATGATGTAGGGGTTCAACCATGAGTACTGACATGAGGTGGTAGCAGAATTATAGGGGGTACGATCAGACTAGTTTGGTTGAATGCTTCTTCTGAAAGGTCTTGTCTCATTTTGCTCTCTAGATAGAACGAGTCTTAAGGTGAAAGTGCACAACCCCTGTAGGGTATCAAATCTAAGCGTTTAGTCGTGTCATCGGTTATGGACAATTTGAGTCTCTAGTCATGGAATATACGGAAGAATCTCATCACCGTTTTTGAATGCTTTAAAATTTGACTAGAAACACTTAGGTAGGAGCTCAGTGCCATGCACTCCGAGGGGTGGTGGTTTCTGTTGTTCCAACATTGTTGAGTTTCGCCCAGAACTGCATGCCTAATTAACATGTAGTGTATGGGGGTTATTTCAACCCTTATAAACTAAAATTTTGGAAGAAAGATTTGTAAAGAATTGTAGGATAAAATTTGCTTTATGCAAATTAGCCTATGAGATCCACTAGCCAAATATCATGTAGCATAGTTCTTTCACAACAGCCACTAAATATGTGTCAATTGCCAGTACGTTGTTGTACTGACCCCTTTCGTTAGGGCTGCATATTCAAATGTGCAGGTTTTTTGGATGAGAAACAATTTGTAGAATCTTGAGTCTACATTCCAACATATCTGCCTGTGGCACATGATGAAGATGGAGGCTCATTGCCATTATGCTTTCTGCTGTATATTGTAAGGTTGGAGACTTTGTAACTGGATATACGCTGTAATTTTGATACTATTGCAATGATTACTATATTTTGTACTATGGTGCTATCAGTGATCCAGGGAATAGCACTTAACATAGGAGTTCTGCCTTTTTTAAAGGTAGGGAGCTACAACCGAGGAGGAGTCATCGCTGCGCTGTACGTGTGTAACGCTCGGAGGCGCTGCCCGTTGTGGCGCTTGAATCGGATCGGATCACGAGGAGGAGACACTAGTACGACTACGCCGACTATGTTCATCTGAACATTTCCGCTATGCATCTACAAGGGTATGTAGATCTATTCTCTCTCGCATGTTGTTTTGCATCTCGTAGATCAGATCTTGGCTTGTTCTTGTTTGTCTTTGTAGGAAATTTTTTGTTTTCTATGCTGCGAAACCCTTCAATGTATGCATTTTACATGCACCACTTGCGCACTACAACATGCAGTGGTGTGCTAGGTCACCGCAGCGCTATGGTCGGGGGAAGTTGAGGCACCGCCCGTGTCGCCCTGAGGAGGAAGCGACGCGAGGGCCTGGGGTCGTGTTCGGGCACCTATTTGTGCAATTGTTCACTTGCTATGTGATGGGTTCGTAGCATAGAAAACAAAAATTTTCCTACGCATGAACATAAAACTAGCCAAGAAAACTCTACGAGATGGTAGCAACGGAGAACTAACCCTCGAAGACCAGAAGCGGGGCTTACGTTCCCGCACAAACGTTGCCGATGAAAACTTGACGAAGACGCACGTAGTCGATGTAGTCGTTCACGTGACGTAGTCGTTCACTTGACGATCTTACGATCATGTACAAGGCGCCACATCCGGCGGCGCCTCCGTACTCGGTCACACGTACGATTTGTCGTCGTCTCCTCCACGCCCTCGGTCCAGCGGGGCAGCGAAAGAAGGGATCCACTGGACACTCCAACACCACTTCAACTAAGTGAATGAAATCGAACTATAATTTTGGCAGAGCTTTGCTAAGCAATGTCGACGGTGGAGCAAAAACTATGGGAGGAAGGAAGGGATCAAGAAGTGTGAGAAGAGGGAGAAGAAGGCTCCTTTTATAGGAGAAGAGGTGGCAGCCCCCTCTTCATGGTGGTAACCCCCTCTTCATGGTGGTAACCCCCATTTTAATTTTGTATGACATTCATGCTAATTAAAACTCACACTAATTGAATTAATAATTTCTTTAATATTTGTTAATTCAATCAATTAACAAAAACCTCCTTGAGTTATTTTGATATGCCAAAATAATTTTGGCACTTTTCTGAAACAACCCTCATGCTGTCCTGTAATTCGATCAGAGTATCGTATCCACTCAAAAACGACGACGAACCTTAAGTGTGTCACCCTACGGTTCGTGAATAACGTGGACATGATCGAGACTCCTCTCCGATCAATAATCATCAGCGGGATCTGGAAATCCATGACGATTCCCACTTACTCGACGATGATCTAGTGATCGTGTGAACCATTAACGAACATAGTCAATTCCTTTTGTCTCGCGATATTATTACTCGTCTGAGATCCAATTATTTGTTATCAACCATACCTAGTTCGATCTCGTTCCCGACAAGTCTCTTTACTCATTCCGTGATAATGCATTCCCGTGACCTAGTCACATGCTTGCAAGCGATTTCAATGCAATATCACCGAGAAGGGCCCAGAGAATATCTTCCCATCATCGGGTCGGACAAATTCCACTCTTGATCCATGAGCCTCAACTAATACTTTCAGAATACCCAAATCAACCTTTATAATCACCCTGTTACGGTGTGACGTTTGATATCATCAAAGTACTCTTCCGGTATCAGTGATTAACATGATCTCATGGTCTGAGGATTAGAACTATTTCGTATGAGTTTGATATAGCAATGAAACTTGATGACTTGATCGTATTGCTATTCGTACTATGGGTGTGAGTGTTCATCATATCATTCTTCTAATGATATGACCCTGTTATTAATATCGCGAAGAGAGGCTAGTATAAAAGAGAGGCTTTACTAGGAACCTTTTAGTTTATTAATCATCGGTTAATCAACGAGCTAGTATAAAAGAGAGGCTTTACTAGGAACCTTTTAGTTTATCAACCTTGATCATCGGTTAATCAACGAGCTAGTATAAAAGAGAGGCTTTACTAGGAACCTTTTAGTTTATTAATCACACATGTATTAATGTTTTTGATTAATACAATTCTAGCATGAGAAATAAACATTTATCATAAACATGGAATATGATAATAACCACTTTATTATTGCCTCTCGGGCATATTCCCTTCACTATGATCTTGCTGTCAAGATTTGTTACCTTATCATGTACTTACCCCTCATGTTTCTTTGTTAGTGTTACGTCGTGTTCAGGGGGAGGCAACCCGAAGTGTACAATTCGTGGAGGATCTTCTAGCTACAGAGGATACTAGACTCTTAAAAAAACTAGTGGGAAACCGAACTCTTTTCCGCTTCCTTGCTCTCCCCCAAGCTACAGTTCCTGTCCACGCCTTTCTCGCCGCCGGGCCTCTCCCAGGCCCCCTCCACCGGAATAGCTGGCCGGAGGCGGGCATGGGGAGGCACCGGAGTAGTTAGGTCCCCTAGCAGTAGGAGTAGTGTCCGCTCGGCCGTAGTTTTGGGCGTTTTGCCTGGGTGTGGTGCTCTGGATCTTGGCGACCAGATCCGGGGCATAGGGTTCGCCGGTGTGGCGTCCTGGCTTCATCGGTCGAAGCTGGAGGTCTCACCGACGGCAGCCACATCTTTCAATAAATGTGTGGTCACAGGTTGCCTCTTCTGCTTCCTGCTCCCTGCTCTGCCCAGCTCCCTCTGGCCGACCATGGAGGCGAGGGGAAGGGGCTGGATCTTGTTTGGGAGCGTGAGGCTGGAGGTGGTGGGGGTGTCTCTGCTCTAGCGTGTGGGCGCGACGCCAGGCGGTGGTTGTTCTCATCTTCTTCATCGGCTTATTCGTCTCCGGTCGGCCGTGGTGGCAAGGGGAGGCGCGAAGAGTTGCAGAAGCGGGCGACTGGCCTTCTTTTGAAGCGCGGCTTCTTCTCCTCTAGTAGACATTGGGCTGCTCCTATCCACCTGGCCGGCCATGACGGTGAGGAGGTGGAGAAGAGTGTGCCGGTGGTTGCCGGTGGGGGTCTAGGCCTTCGGGAGCTTCCTGAGATTCGGCTCTCTGCGACGTCTTCTCTGTGACGACGACTTGCGACCGCCGCGATCCAAGGCCAAAAGGATGGCCACGCCGTGCTCGACGCCAGCTTCTGCGTGAGCTCTTTCCTCTGCGAGAGGACCTTCAGCAATGTCTCAGCGGCATCTAAGCCCCCTGCTCAGCCAAGTGGTTTTGTCCTCGGCTGGGATTGGGGGGCGCCATCGCGATGCTGCAAGCCGCCAGCAGGACAATTGGATCATATTGTGTTTTCACAGTCTTCGTCAGGGTGTTTGCTGGGCGGGGCCATGTTGTAATTTCTGCTTTTCTTTTGGGCCTCTTTATAAGAGCATCTCCACTCATGAGCACGACGAGGCCCTCGGCACCCTTATTTTTCATCCGGACGGCGAAAAACGGCCCAGTCGCGCCCCCGGATCCTCGATTTCGCCCGGATCTGGGCCTTCATCCATCCGGCGAGCCCAGGCCATCCCCGGCCTTCCGGGGCGCGCTCGGGGACTCCGGACGAAACAAACTGGCGCGAAACCGCCGAGAAAATTTGCGCGCGTTCCCACGGGTCGTGTGGCCCCGACCTGTCGGCGAGAGTGGGCGGTTGTCGTCCTTATCGTCTCGTCTTTCGCGCATCATCTTCCCCGCATGCATCGTCTTCCGCGCGCTGTAAAGGCTGCCGCCGCTGGCCGGCCAGCCACGCGGCGAGGCGAGTTAATGCCAGCGCGGCCATATAACGCGGCCTACCGCGTCTGACCGGCCATATTCGCCAGCCATTCAACCAGAGCACCTCGCCCACTCGCCCACGCCGACGATCCCCGAGCTCGAGACAACCAGAGCAATGGCGAACAACTCCGGCGACGACGGCGCGGCGAACAACGGCTGCTGGACCTCGCCGCCGCCCAGCGTCGCGCCGCAGCCGCCACTCTCCCTCATCGCGGCGCGCCGCCCGTCGTCAAGCTGGAGGAGTCCAGCGACGACGAACTCTACCGCCCAACGCCGCCTCGTTACGGCGACGCTGGGCAGGGCTCCAGCCGCCATGCGCCGCCGCCGCAGGACGACGGCTCCTCCTCCGACGACGACGGCGACTACACCACGCAGATGTACAACCGTTTCAGCATGTAGATCGGCGTTTAGGTTCGGCCGAATTCGTATATATAACGAATTTGGCCTATTTATGTAAAATATGTCTATTTTTGCCTATTATAATATAAATATCTCTAGTTTTCGTCAAATTTCGCCTAAATTCGTTACTTTGAATTTAAAAAATGCTCTAAGCTCGCCGCTGGAAAGATGGGCCTCCCCAGACCGAATTTTACATCCATCTGGCGCTAAATAGCGCCGGATTTCGGTCTGAGGGCCTTCAATGGCTTGGGATGCTCTAAAACATCACCCACCGCTCTGGTCCTTCCGGACCTTTCTGTTCAAATAAAAAATAAAAAAAATCTGTGTGTGCGCACGCACGAAGTCACATGTGTACACTCTTGGGGAACACTTTGTTACACACCCGCGGACCCGCCGCCACGAGCTCACGTCTTCCCCACCACATCCCCTAAACCAAACCCTCGTTCCGAAGAAACTCCGGCTCCCCGCCCTATCCCCAAATCCCCCTTCTAGTCCATGGCCTCAGCTGTTCTCGCCCGGACGACCAGCAGCAGCAGCAAAAGTAGCCCCTTCAGCGCCATACGCGACAGCTTTCGCAGCCTAAGCCGTAGCCGCAGCCGCAACCGCAACCGCAGCCGGATCAGTGAGCCACAGATCTCTGGGCCGGCGACACTTGATGACGAGGCGCCCATCGTCCCAAAAGAGGAGAGAGATGAGCTTAGATCGGAGCTTCTTGGCAAGATTGAGAGCTGCTACCAACAGGTGAAGCTCCGAGGGGTCGTTGATGCCGGCTTCTGTTTCGGGCTCCTAGACCCCATCTCCAACATCGTCGCCGGCGTCGTAATTGCCAGCGCCGTGAAAGTCGACCCTGACCCTGTGGTATCTTCATCAAATAGGGGAAAGCCAGATCTGATCGGAAACATGAAGCAGCAGTCCCTCAACGGCCTCGTGGCCTTCCTGGCCGCCCTCTTTCCCTACCTCAACGAAGCCAAGGCCATGTGGTATCTCAGCAAAGCCGATCTGGATCCCCTCGTCGCCGCACGCCTCGTCATTCAGCACCGCGGTATGGAGCGGAGTTTCGGGTTTTCATCAGACACCACTGTCGCAGCCGTTGAAACGGCGCTCAGATGTGCCGCAGCTGCCGCCCAGCATCCAAGCCCGCAGCAATTCGCGTCAGGGTGGAAGATTCTTTCGCATTTTCTGGAGAGGGTCGCCACTGTGCTATTAAGCCCATGTGTAACCTCCGATAGCTTTCAATCCATTGAAATCATAGATATTCTGCTCACGGAACCTCAGCCATCAGTTTTCAGCCTGGGGAAATCATGGGATCTCGCTGCTTCTCGTCTCCAAAAGCTCAGTCCAGATCCCTTAGGGATGGAGGTGAAGGTATTTCCTGAGCGGTCAACTGTGAGGCGCCTGCTGCTCAGCACCATCCATGGATACTACCTGCAGGCACTTTCTTGGCTGCCTAAAGAGAATCTGCAATCTAATTACCACCACAGCTTGCTCCAGGGAGGACACTGCTATGGTCCACTAGACCCCGTCTCCAACATCATACTCAATACAATCTGGTATAGCCAAGCCTACCCTCCAACAAAAAAAGTTAACTTAGAGGTGATCAGCACCAGAGGCCTGC
Organism: Dactylis glomerata; assembly: GCA_007115705.1. Taxonomy (NCBI): domain Eukaryota; kingdom Viridiplantae; phylum Streptophyta; class Magnoliopsida; order Poales; family Poaceae; genus Dactylis; species Dactylis glomerata. The sequence goes on from QXEO01001820.1 coordinate 121,418, forward strand.
TACGAATTGCAGTTCGATCCTTCTATGGCCTTGTTTCCTTCCTTTGCACCCGATGCGCCACACACCTCACGCCTGATGAAGCCATGCAGCGACTACAGGCAGCTGGGGCCAATCTCCGAATTGCTGATCCTAACCTCCTTGATGATGTTAACAATGCTGATCCTATGATATCTGCCAGTATCGAACAAGCTTATGGTGCTGCTGCTGCTGCCGCGCTGCACCCCAAACCTCATGAGCAGGCACAGCTTCTCAGGCCGTCTAATCCAATGTTGCGCATGGTCTCACACTATCTCAAGGACGTTGACAAGCTGTCCCATGTGCATGCTGACCATCTTGCTAAATCTTTATTCTTTTCCATTAGCGTGTCGGAACAAACTGAGCACCCACAAACAATAACCCAGGTGGTAGACGGTGTGATCTACGCAAGGATGGATCAACTGATACATAATTTCTGGAACCAGCATGATAGAGTTGTCACAATGGTGAAGTCTGTAAATGACGTATACAGCCGGCAACCTGGGGTTGGACTTCCTCATTTAGACCTGAATACTTGATCTATCTGCAAAACATCCGTGTTTCAAATTAACATCTTTTTCCTAATTTTTCAGGTACCCAAATACGAGCTGCATGTTATCTGCGGTGTGAATGAGCGTGTTGATGGCCCTGTTTACACGGCTCCTTTCAATGGCACATTTCGTTACTCCCATATTAACTTCCTTGCTACCCAATCTGCTGGTACACCTCCAACTCTCTTCTTTGCTGAATGTTGCAACGATGGCACTCAGGAAATTGGCTGGTGCTGCCCTGTGGCTGTGCCACCGCCAGGCACTGGTATGCTGTTCTTTTGCCCTTGTGATTTAGCATTTTCCATCAGTCAGATATCTAAATCTCTGTTACTCGGTAAACAATTTTTCAATCTGCCTTGTGACCCCTTGCAATAATGAGCAATGTCCTCTGAGTTACTAACACTGCCTCTGTCCAAACATCTACACTCATTTTTCCTCAGTAAGTAGATTTAAGTTGTAAGCTGTCTACCTATCCTTATCCTCATTTTGTGGTACATTGTTTAGATACTACTTTGAATTGGAGTATTACCTAGATAATGTTAAATAAATTTACTGTAGAATCCTTGTTGTTATTAGTGGCTGAAAAGGCACATGCAAGTATATCGAGTTAGATGAACATATCAAATGCATCGTGTGGCAAACAAAAACAACAAAACAGTTTGTATATTTTCAGAGAAAGTAGTATTGCAAATTTGCAATGATTTCCGTTTGGAACATGAAAGCAAAGAATCTTTGATATGAACTGAGGCTAGGGAAGTGTGGTTGGCCATTTGGTGGTCTGGTGCTGTGGTGCATATCGCGGGGGGTGGGGAGATGTACCAGCCTGCAGCTAGTTGAGCATGCAGGGAGAGTCAGCCAACGAGGTGTCGGGAATGGAGGTTGGGGATGGGCATCAGCCTCCTCGATGTACTCACTCAGCTTTAACTCATACATGGCCGATGTCATCGGAGAACAAGGAGGCGGCGAACTTGGCTTCAGGGAGAGCGGATCTGGGTGAGGAGCAGGAGGAAGGAGAGGCGACTGGAAGAGAGGTTGAGAATCTTTGATACGAACTGATTTCACCCTAGGTGAGCGACCTGAGCACCACAGGCGATGCCTAGGCGGGTAGGGCGTCGTCATTTTTTCTCTGGACGTGCGTCTAACTTGAAGTTGCTCCTAGTCGTCATCCTCAGCGCAACTGGATGCCTTAGCGAAGTTTAGGCAACAAGTCAATAACCTTGTACTTGACCAAAGTTGAGTTATTCTTGACACTACCATCATCCCCTGGATGTCTGTGACACTGTTCCTGACCAAATATCTACACCTGTTCTTCCAAATTATTAAATTTAAGTTGCAAGCAGTCTGCCTAGGGTACTCCCTGTTTTGGTGGTCCATCGTTGGAGTAACTTTGAATACCTTATTATACCATGATGCATTTTCACCCTAGTTGACCCTGCTAGGATTTTCTTCATGTTTCTACAGTGAGATCCGTTCTGATAACAAATAATTTATGTCAAGGAGTAGTAAGATATACTTAACTTTCTGAGCCTACAATTTTACATAAATGCATTGATCCTTGTATCATTTTTGTTTTCCTTGATCAAAGATGAGTAATTTTCTGTCATCCAGTACTACAATAGCAGGTTGTGTTCTGATTTTTGTATGTATGCATGCAGAACAAGTCCGTTGCCTCTACTGTGAGTATAATGGGAGCAGAATTGTGCATCCAGCACAGGGGAGTTTCCATGGGAGTGGTATGGAGTTTGAGAAGATGTGGGGCGGAGAGAAACTATATTCCCATTCGTACAACAACGATTGCATCATCAGGCGCAGTCTTGAGCCATCTTTTTGGGTGGATTGTCTGGAAGATGATTGCATCTACAATACTTACTGTCTTGATGATAAAGATAATAAAAAGGTAATCTCAGTACTCAAGGGGAATCTTGATGATGAAGGGGTGTGGGACTTAATAGAGAAGGGAATTGTCTACATACCAGTGGACCATTTGCAGTAGTCTAGATATAGTGCATGGTACTACGGAAACTCAAAATGCAGCTTGCACTCCAGGGATCCCGTTTTGTTTTTTGTTTTTTGAAGCTTTAAAATTTCGAATTCAACCATTTCAAGAAGTTCCAAAAAAGTAACTGGACGTAGTCAATGTTGTACATTCTGTAAATTTTTAGAACGAAATATGTTGTATTTTGGGCTCAGTTAAAATGACATCTCACAAAAAAACAAAATCGAGTTTTCAGTGCACTGACGACAAAATCACAATTTGTCATTTTTGCTGAGCCAAAAGTAAAACATATTTTGTTCTAAAAATTTACACACTGATAATATAACATTGTCTACGTCCTGGTATTATTTCGGAATTCTTTGAAATGTGGGAATTAGAATTTTTTAGAGCTTCAAAATTCAGCCTCCATGTAGCCCGAGCTCCAAATGAACACTGTCATGTTACTGCTGCCAATGTAGCAAGGTTCAGATTATGCTCTCGCCGCAACCTTTGTGCTGAAGTGCTTGTGTTTGTAAGTGTATTTTATATGGTCATGTAGGATTGATATTGCTGAATGGGCTGAGGGGATTCATAACGGTTTAATTGTTACTTTTGAGGTTTAAGCCGGCGGTAAGCTGCGCCTATGAGATGATATATTCATTCTTGCAATGTATGTGTAAAATTATCAAACGGTGATAGAACCAGGGAGGACAATCTTATTCAATGAAACATGAATAGCTAGTGGTACTGATACATGTTCCTAGTCGCTAGTTTTGTCAAGTCTGGCTCTCTAGATCCTATTAATAAGTACTTTAGAAAGGTTGGTAGCAACTTTTTTTAGATTTGTTAGAAATAATGTCTATGACAAAAATCTTTGGGAACAAATAAATGGAAAAAAAAAGTTCATTCATATTTTGTACCCAATGCATTACCCATTTGTTTAAGTTATAAGTTCCATTTTTACATTGATTTAATTAAAAAAAATTAGCATATACAACCAATGTACACAACCTTGGCTGCATCCTCTGGCTTGTTCTCTAAGCAGTTGGTGGAGTAGGGCCTATTCTTCTTGCACTTGTAGTAGGTGATGTTGAAGAGATCCTTCTTGGCATCTGAGTTGAAACGGTGCTGTTTATTTCCTCCATTGTGGTGTCCATTGTTTTCATTGTGGTGACCATTGTAATGGCCATTGGAGTTGTTTTCCCTGAATCCTCTATTGTGCATGTGGCCATTGAAGTTGCCACTATTTCCTTTGTTGAAGTGGTCTCTATGTCTGTGTGAACTTCCATTTTCACTGCCCTCAGAAAGGTGGTGTTTCTTGTGGAAGGATCTAGTGTGATTTTTGCCATTGTGGAGCTTCCTCTTGCGGTTCTCCTCCTTCTTGATATTATTGTCTAGAGTAGTCGCTTGATCAAGCAGCCTAGTAGCTTGGAGCATAAGCTACTGATAGTGGTATCTTTAGTTCTCCCTTGAGTCTAGTTAGGAACTTATCCTTCTTAGCATCTGTGTCCACATACCTTGCCAGAGAGAAGAAGTCATCCATGTACTCCTTCAGTGTCCTTTTGCCCTGCCGTAGAGTGTGGAATTCATCATTCTTCAGATTTATAATGCCCGAGGAGATGTGGGCATTACGAAAGCCTTCACAGAAGGTGTCCCAGTCCAGTCCTTTCACAGGGTGAGTGACTTGATAGGTTTCCCACCACATGGCGGCGGGTTCCTCCAGCAGATGAGCAGTGAACCTGACCTTTTCAGCATCGGTACACTCGCAAGTCACCAGATCCTTGCTAACAGAACGCAGCCAGTCATCTGCCACTATTGGGTCAAATCGTGCCAATCCGTCAACCTGGGGTGGCGGTGGCGATGGTGGAGGCGATGGCGGATTGTTGTTGTTATTATTGTTGTTGGCATTAACTTGGATGAATTGGGTCATCATCTGCATGAGCTGCGCTTGAGGTGGTTTTAGCATGGGTGAGTAATTAGACAGATTAGAACTAAGAAAGAAAACTTTCCTACCCATGCACAACATCACATCAAACAACAAACAATCATAAAAAACTTGAATTTTTTTATTAATAAAATTTAATAAGATACGCTATAGGTTCGACAAAACGACTAAGGTAGATGGTACTACCATACCAACAAGGGTAAGGCAATACAAACGAGTACTTAAACTATTACAATAAAGAATGGTAGCCTTCTAACGCCTCTTGATCCTGCCGAGGAATGCGAGTGGAAGTGTCTTGTAGCGCTTTGCTTCCAACCTTGCTGCTCTAGCTTCCTTTGCCTTCTTGACTGCTCTTGCTTCCCACTCATCAATCGTGATCTCTTCACCATTGGTGTTGTACAGGGTCACCTCTTCTAGGTCTTCATCAGCTAGAGCTTTGGCTTCATGTTCCGCTATCTTCTTCTTCAAAGCTTCATTCTCCTCCATTAGCTCAGTCCTCTTGTCTCCCATCACTAGTAGACATGACTCAGCTGTTATGATCCTCTGACTAGTGATATCCATCGCTTCCCTGAATTTGTCCATTAACATGATTTGTTTCTTCAGCATGTCCTCTGTGTTAACGGTGATGTACTCCCTCTCGGTGTACTCCCTCTCGGTCATATAAGTCTGGAAGAGGGAATGGGTCTCCGAGCTTCTCCGGTCCATGGCGCTACCTTCCTCATCACGTTCTCCAAACTGGTAGTAAGGTGTAGTTGAGGAGAAACGGTGGTGATACTTGTAGCAGATGCGCACTATAGCTCCTTGCATGGCTATCTCCACTAAATAGCTCCAATCAACGTATGCATTGGTGTAATCCATAGTTGGGTCTTCTGGATCTTCCTCACGGCCTCGGATGATGGTTTGAATCTCCCACTTCTCTAAGCCGTACTCCTTGTACACCCTCCTGCCTCGGAACTCCGGTGGTGGAATTCCAACAAAGTCGGATAACTCTAACAAGATCTTGCTGAAACTGTAGTTCCCAAGTCCAGCGACAACTCTGTGATCGTATGGGTCCATCTAAAACTTGAAAAGAAAGGGCAAGATTAGAATAAGGCATTTACAAGTATAAAATAAAATGAACAAGATAAGTTCAAGTATGAGAATAAGCAAAAGAAAATTTAATAAATGACTTTAAATAAACTTTTTAATTCCTATGGTTATCCATTCCTAGGTTCTCGATCCTACAGCCAACACCAGCGCCCTGATACCATTTTGTGGCGTCCTACCTTTTTCTAAAGGTAGCACAACTATGTAAGTGCTATTCCCTAGATCACTGATAGCACCACAGAACAAAATATAACATTGATTGCAGATACATCATAGATCCAGACTCACGAGTCTTTAAAACCTTAAAAAAATGTTTTAGTCACTTGGACTAGAAAATACCAGAGTTCCACACAAATAACACAACATAAATAAAAGCAATGAGCCATCATCTTCAGCAAGTGCCACAGGCAGCCATGTTGGTATGCAGGCTCGAGAATCTCACCACTCTACTCTTCATCCGAATAACCTACACGTTTGAATATGTAGCTCCAAAGGGGTAAGTACAACAACGTACCGGCAAATGACACATGTTTGGTGGATGTTGTGAAAGAACTATACTACATGACATATGGCTGGTGGATCTCATAGGCTAGTTTGTATAAAGCCAATTTTATCCTATAATTCTTTGCAAAACTTTTTTTCAAAATTTTATTCATTAAGGGTCAAAATAACCCCAAAATACTACATAGTTGCAAATTATGTAGCATTGGGCGCAACTCAACAAAGTTGGAACAACAAAAACCACCACCCATCGGAGTGCATGGCCCTGAGCTCCTGCCTATGGGTTTCTAGTCAAATTTTAAGCATTTAGAAATGGTGATGAGATTCTTCCATACATTCTATGACTAGAGACTCAAATTATCCATAACTGGGGACACGGCTAAACGCTTAGATTTGACACCATGCAGGGGTTGTGCATTTTCACCTTAAGACTCATTCTACCCAAGGAGTAAAATGAGACAGGACCTTTCAGAAGAAGCATTCAACCAAACTAGCCTGAACGTACCCCCTATAATTCTGCTACCACTTCATGTCAGTACTCATGGTTAAACCCTTACATCATACTCAATCAAGACAGAGCCCATAGTGTCATAAGGCTGCACTGGAAGTACTCTAAAACATAGAAGACACATAAATCTCTTTAATCCTGAGTGGTAATCCACGAGTGTACTCCCAAGGTCCACCCCACCCTATACGAGGCGTGAGGCCCTGGGAGACCCTCAACTACACCTTCATCAATATACCAATCCACCCAGGTGATTTATTTTAGTTGAAGTTCTTAATTTGTTCACAAAACAACTTTAACAAGTGATCATAGTATGGCATCAATATTTTTCAAAGTATTTAGCATCCTAACAAGTGGGGTTTAAGGGACGGCTACACACTACTAGGATCTAAGGATTTTATAAAACAGTTGGATATTCCACCAATCATGCATACTACTGAAAACACTAATGCAGTAGTAAAAATAGGTAGAAGATATGTGTGTCACTTGCCTTGGCAACACCCAACACATTCACAACAGTCACAGGAATAGTTCAGCTCCTCTTCACAATCTATACAAGCAATAACACTAAAATAAACACATAGCTCAAAGTAGCAATCATAGACATGTATACATGCATGCAAATGGCCAATTAATTTCACACAACGTATGTTATATAAAAATATTGCAATTGAGGTTCTCAGATGATGAGTTTTGATAAATCAAAACCAACGCTAAAAGAATTAATCAAAAAGCACTTGTAGTTATTTAATTATTTGCAAAGCAGTGAACAGAAGCAATTAAACTATACCAAGTTTATACATGTTTCAAAAATTAAGGTTTTTGATTCTAAAACAATCTACAAGTCTAGAGCAATCTAATGACTACAGAAATATAAAATTGGAACTTGCATAACAAAAGATATGAATTTATTTTTATAAAATAGGGTTTAAATCAATCTAAAATTAGATTCAGATTTTATTGCAAAACTTGAAAACCAAACTATACTATTAAATTCTACTCCTCATAAGCTTTCCAATGACATATATTTCATCGAAAATGGAGTTGTAGATCTTTTTCTATAATTTTTGCAAGTTTGCAGCAATTTGAATCTATTTAAACAAATTTTCAAAAAACAGGGCGTTCTGGTGCTGACACGCGGTGCGTTCCTATTCGCACGTACCGCTTCGCGCGGATCGCTATCGTGGGCTGTCAGATCTTATGCAGATCTGACGCTCCAGATCGATGCGTACCGGTTCGGGCCGGTCTAATCTGGTGCGTCGGATTTAGATCGGACGGGGGGGGGGAGGAGGGACGGTGCTCACCGACATTTGGCTAGGGTTCTAGCGAGGCGCGTCGGCTTCGAACGGCTCCGATGATGCAGCGGCTCCGAGGGCTCCTGGTGGTGATGACGACGTCCAGACGGCGACGGCGAGCAAGGTGGTGGTGGTGGCGGGGTCGATTGGGTGGCGGCGGCGTGCAGAGGGGCGGCCGGAGCTCACAGTGCTTGCGGCGTGCGCGCACGCAATTCTGGTGAGTACGCGTGCGTTTTGCTACGGGAGTTTGCGGAGAAAAGAGAGGGGGCATAGGGGGTTTTATAGGCGGGCTTGCTTGGCGAGGGGGTGATGGCGTGTAGATGACCGCCCAGTTGGGAACCCCAAGAGGAAGGTATGTTGAGCACAGCAGCAAGTCTTCCCTTAGTACGAAACCAAGGTTTATCAAACCAGTAGGAGAAAGAACCAACTTCCGAAGGTTGATGCTCGCTAGCTTTGCGACAGCTCCAGACAATTTATATATGGCGCCTTGTCTGGGGCGTAGCTTTGCACCAGCAGCAATGTAGAACCTGCACACAACACAACCAAGTACTTTGCCCCAACTTACAGTGAGGTTGTCAATCTCACCGGTTTGCTGTAAACAAAGGATTAAGCGCATCGAGTGGTAAAAGATAATAGTTTGCAAGAATATAAATAAAGCGAGTAAATGGTAAACGATAATAACAACGTAAAAGAATGGATCGGGGTCCACAGTTCACTAGTGGTGTCTCTCCATAAGATAAATAACATGCTGGGTAAACAAATTACAGTTGGGAAATTGATAGAATAAAACAAGCATACAAATGTCATGAGGATCACTATGAGATCCACTTGGGCATTACAACATAATACATATACCGTAATCCAACTGCATCTATGACTAATAATCCACCCGCCGGATGTCATCCGAGCAACCGTTGGGTATTAAGTTGCAAGCAACAGATTATCGCCTTAAGCAAAGTGTATAACGTAAACAATACAAATGTCCTTAAACACAAGATTGTTGTTTTCTCCCTAGTAGCAACATCACATCTACAACCTTATAGGTTTCTGCCACTCCCCCAGATTACTAGAGGCATGAACCCACTATCGAGCATAAATACTCCCTCTTGGAGTCACTAGCATCTACTCGGCAAAGATATCTAGTAGCAACGGAGAGCATGCAAGATTATAAACAACATGGAGATGATAAATCATAAATCAACTTGACAAAGTATCAATATTTATCGGATCCCAATAAAGACAACATGTAGAATTACACACTGATGATCTTGCTCATGATAGGCGGCTCACAAGATCTAAACATGAAGCACATGGAGGAGATGACAACCATCTAGCTACTACTATAGACCCGTAGTCCAAGGTATACTACTCACAAATCACTCCGGAGGCAGGCATGGTGATGAAGAAGGCCTTCGGTGGTGATTCCCCTCCCCGGCAGGGTGCCGGGATGTAATATCCCAGGATTATAGGTCTCAAAATAGAGGCAACAGAGGTGTGCATTGCATTCATGCATAAGAAAATCTAGGTAATTTTTGCGCATTTAAATAAAACCTATCAAAGCGATTGGAGTTTCACTTGAGTTGATGGAATTGAAGTAGCTCATCAACTAGAGCGCGATAAACTTCAACATGATCTTTGCTGAAATCCTTGTCTTGGGTAGTGATAGTCACAACAACTAAAAGAGAGTTAAGTGAGGTAAAACTAAAATGCTTGACACACCATTTTAGGACCAAATATTTATTCACACAAAGATCATTATGGTATTCTTTAAACCCTACTTCTTTTATGCTAAAGAAGTCAACATAAGTCTTATTCTTAAGGGATTTCTATTTTCGTGCCCTCGGGTCCTTAGTTGTACTCAGTTTTCCCCAGCTCCTTAGTTTTTCCTCAGTTTTGTCCAAGCCCTTGTCTGAAACCGTCACAAGTGCTGGAACGGCCGGTTGCCCGACGGGTCAACACCTTTGACCGTTAACTGCTGACTAGTGGGGCCACGTAGAGCCCGCAAAGACACGTTAGAGCATCCATCTTTGTTTGACCGTAAGCATCGCCGTATCCCTGACCAAAACGCGGATGAGTGGGGCTTCGGTATATCGAATGACAAGTGGGGCCATGACGCTGATACAAGGGGCAATACACGGGTAGGATTAGATTTTTAAACGGAGCTCTACAGCGATGGCACGGAGGAGGTGGCCTGCGGGGTGCCGAGATGAGATCGACATCCACAAAGAACTGCATGAGGCGAGACCAGACGTATTAGATAGATATGAACTAGATGCGTTTAACCATGCAAAGAAAAGAAGAAATGGTCGAGGACATCGACGACGACCTCAACACTTTGACTTACGGTGTCGGACACGAACGCGAGCAATATAGAGAAAACTAGTGTCTCTCTTTTCTGGCGTGTATAGATGGGTGCTAGGGTAGTGTGGTGGCGAAGGGAAAGACCTCGCGGTGGTCTGTGGCGTCCAGCATAGCGGGGCGGCGTGGCCGTGCCCACAGCGGCGTGCATGTTCGGCATTGGCATCAGCATGTACGTTCGTCATTGGCCTCGGCGGTATCTCTGTTGTGTCAGTGATCAAATGAGGGGACGGGATTGAGGGTGCATCCCGGCGGTGACCTAGCAGTGGCGGCGAGCATGCATAGCCGTTCTGACCATGCCGATATCGGCATCGACATCATTTGGAGGCTGTGGTGCTCGAATCATGGTGGAAATTGCGATTCCCTATTATTTTTACATGCATAATATATAGAAAATAGCTAGATCTCTAAATCGATGCATATGAAGCTACATATATATTCTTGGTCATAATCCCCTTAGATGCATGGCTTCACATCGTCGTCGCTTTCATCGTCATTATCTTCATCGTCCGTGTAGTAGTACTTCTTGCACGTTGTTTCGTCGAACACCTTCACTGTGAGCACATAATCGCCTTCATATTTGAAGTGTAGGAAGCAGCCGAAATCCACACCGTGCGCGATGGCGAAATTCTCCCAGCCCTTGTCGAGGTACATCCGACCTTGTCCGTCAAATAGGACCTCCACGGTCCAGAGACGAGGACCGCAGTCAGCTGCTCGCAGATACACCTTTGCGGGCTCCTGACCGTCAAGATAGTCCGCAAACTTTTGTGAGAGTGCCTGCAAAGAGATCAAACGCCGATCGTTTAAAATTAAAGGTTTTTTAGAACATACACATAATTAATCACATGCATCATATATGTGGGAACGCGTACGTACCTTCTTGGCCAAAGGGTCTTCATAGATGGTGATGAAGAGCTCCTCTATGATCAATGGCAGTGTTGACGGTGGTGGTGGCAATGATGATGATCCACCACCCCGGCCGCCCCTTCCCCTTCCCCTTCCCCTTCCCCTTCCCCTTCTGGTCGGCATCCGAGACGTGGAAGCCATGACAATGGATTAAGTGTATGTGAACGAAGAAGAGAGAGGCAGAACCTATTGACATGAGGGATGGCCGTTGTGGGGGTTTATAAGGGAGAGATGACCGTTGTGGGGTTTACACCATAAATTAATGTAGAGATGACCGTTGTGGGGTTTACACAATAAATTAAGGAGGAGATGACCGTTGTGGGGGTGGTTTATATCTCAACAAAAAAAGTAATGGCTAAAAGAAATGGAAATTCGTGATAGTTTATTATTTTACCGTGAAAAGTAATGCCTACAAGAAATGGAAATTCGTGATAGTTTATCATTTCAACGTGAAAAGTAATGCCTACAAGAAATAGAAATTCGTGATAGTTTATCATTTTACCGTGAAAAGTAATGCCTAAAAGAAATGCAAATTCATGATAGTTCATCATTTTACCGTGAAAAGTAAAGCCTACAAGAAATGGAAATTCGTGATAGTTTATCATTTTACCGTGAAAAGTAATGCCTACAAGAAATTTGTGATTACCAAACTTGTTGAATCCGGTGGCAAACTCATTATTTAGCATACATAGAGGGGTAATAGTTTGCCACTGACAGATAGAGAGAGGGTGGCACGATCCTGCCTGTTAGATCATAGGATCGACGGTAGGTGGGCACGATCCGTGTGACAACAGCTCGACCAATCAGGCCAAGTTTGGGCTTCTGTGAGAAAGGAGAGGGTAAAACTGAGTAGTATCAAGGATACAAGGGCAAGTAAATAGTAAACAGGCTAAGGAATTCAAATAAGAGATTTAGAAAAAGAAAAACACATGTTTTGTACAATGAAACCCAGGTTGGCCTACCTCAAAGTATTAGCAATTCAAATATACATGAGTGTAAAAATTATGGCCTCATTTAGACAAATTATGTTTTGGGTATAGATGTTTTGAGAAGGGGTTTGAGTAGAAAGCCATGAACCTTCATAGCTAGTAGTGATTTGAGAAGTGGCCATTTGTGTTAAAATTTGACTTATATATGATTGTCTACATGGCAGGTCACGTAACAAGACTCCATGAGTAGGAGCCACTATGATTTTATTTTTTTGAATTTTTTTGCGCATGAAATGACTCAATTAGATAGCTTAATCCCATTTTTTGACTCTCTGTTGACCAACCACTTGAGGGTAAAACTGAGTATATTGCACTAGCCAGTATTAGTACTTGAGGGGAAAACTGAGTACAGATATTTTTCCAGTGTAAGACTCGAGGGTAGAACTGAGTACACGTAACAGTGCACACGTGCAGTCCCATGGACGCGTATCGCGGTGAGCAGCGGTTAGCCGCGCGGTGCGCGTGTTGAGACCAAACGTCAACTGCTGAGATGGACCGTCACTTTGCCAGTACAGAGCCCCTCTCTCCCTCCCTCTGCACACAGTCTCATTATAACTCACGCACGCAACCACGCCTCTCATGTCCCATCACCTTCTCCAAAAAACCCCAGCCGCCCTACGCGCGCTCCCCTGCCGGCGATGGAGAAGAAGAATGCGCCGGTGGCCGTCGCCTCCGAGCCCATCGCCTCCGAGCCCGTCGCATCTGAGCCCGTCGCCGTCGAGCCCGTCGCATCTGAGGCCGTCGCCACCGAGCCCGTCGCCTCTAAGGGCGGCGCATCCAATCACGGAGCCTCCATGAGCTGGGCCTCTCTCAGGGCTGACGGACCACTTCACAAGATTGGCGCCTGCTTACTGGCGAACGAGGAGTACATGGACACCTACTCTGCTTTGAGGCAAGTTTGTACAAATTGGCGCTCAGATTTACCTGAGCCCGACGTGCACCTGCACGAATGGATCATGGAAGAGCACGCCCTTCCACGTGCAGCTGAGTTCTCCTTCCTCCACCTCCGCACATCCCGCTACGTCACCATCGATCTAACGGAAGTTCATGCAAGGTTCAAATTCCTCCATATCTATAGAGTTAATCCTTTTATTTTCAATCGTAAACATCTTAGTGCTGAATATTATCTTCATCAATATATTTTAGATACTACTTCATCAGCTTTTGCCGTGGCATCATCGTGCTTGCCCAGAAGAACCAGCCGCACAAGATACGGCTTCTGAACCCACTCACAAAGAGATCGAACACTATATTTGAGGTGCAGATGCCATCTATTATTCTGGAGTCAGTCGCTGTAATGAAGTCCCCCACCATGCTCTTCGTTTCCACATATTACCCGGGGGAAATTGCTTGGGTCGATGAGAGCACTCCAACTAAGGGTATAAATGAAGATTGGGGAGAAGGAAGATTTTTGATTGAGCACCATTCTATGCGTTGCATTACCACGTTCAATGGTGAATTCTATGCACTAGCTGTGAACAATTTTGAGTTCGAAACATTAGTGTGTACCAACAATGTCCAGTTGGAGCAGGGCGCAAGCAATGTCAACATGGAGACACTATTTTCATTTCCAGAACTTGGAAATGATAAGTTCTACCTTGTGAAGTCGGATGGTGATCTGCTGCTTGTGTTGTTGGGCGGTCGTTTGGAGGAAGGTCAAACATTGGTGTACCATGTGGACACTGAGAGCCGCTCTCTCCATGCCGTGAGTAACATTGGCAGTCATGCCTTCTTTGTCCATCATGTCCGGTGTATCTCCATCGACACCAGAGTGCACCCGACACTTCGACCTGGCTGCATCTACTACGCGGATTTGGGTTATATCAGAGAGTACTTTGATGATATGAACGTCTGGGATGAGTGGCCACTAAGTGTTGATAGATTAGGAAAGTACGGTCTGAAAGATGAACAACAGCCATACCGTTTGGAGGATGTACTGGCTGCACACTGCAGACGGAAGGAGTTCAATGCATATTTCTTTCGGACCAGAATATGGAGCGACAAATATATATATGATGAATGAAGAACAGATTCATTCATCCTGGGGTATCCTAATCTTCATGTTGGGCATACATTGCGTCTTGTATTGTTTTTAGCTTAGTTTGTCATGAATATTAACATCATTATTGGCTGCTTTTGGCTGCTGTATGCAGTTTATGTATTATACTTAGTTTTCTAGATTTATTATGCTGCTGTGAATTTATCCTATACTAGCTTCTAGATTTGCTACTAGATTTGTTACCATATTGGGCAAAAAATGAGGGCCAAAAGGCAACAATCATTGAAGAAAGACAGAAATAGAAGCTTCTCTAGATTTGATACTAATTTGGTGAAAAGAGAGAGAACTGTTACAGAGAGAGAGGGGAAAAAGGCGCTCTGAAAAGGCAATGCCAATTTGGCCCGAGAGAGACAGAACCGAGCTCTCACGTACAACCAAACGCGGTCTCGTCCTGTCCCACGTGATCCCTTTCTACCAGCCCCACGCGACGCGGCCCCACACGATGCGGCCCCACATGTCAGCACAGAAATGGTCAACTAAACGGAATCCTCCCGTCCGAGCTCCTTCTGAGGGTTTCAGACAATGGCTTGGGAAAAACTGAGGAAAAACTAAGGAGCTGGGGAAAACTGAGTACAACTAAGGACCTAAGGGCACGAAAATAGAAATCCCTATTCTTAAATCATAATCTATTCTATATTCTTATGTCCTAATCTAGTGAGTCCAAATGTGAGAAGTGGAAAGGTTAACTCCATGCCAGTTTGACTATAAGATTTGCCTTAACTCTTGGTGAGATTAAGAACATTAGAGCCATTCCTATAAAGGCCAACTAGGAGACTTTATACATTACTCAAATTCTAATTAGGACAAGCCTTTTGATATAGGGGTAGATCACATCATAAACCCTAATTCTGGTCTAGACTAGAACCATCCTTAGGAAGTAACCAATACCTAGACTTATGGAGTTATGGAGTAGAGTAGATCCTATATGAATCACAAAGGGGAGATTATATCCTTAATCTTAGAAGATAGTTACAACCAAGAGATAATCCTTATGAAGGGAGTAGATTAAATACAAGGATGAACCACCAGTAGTAATGAGGATTATGAGTAGTGTAGTATCCTAAAACTTAGAAGTCAATATCTAGGGTGCACCTTAAAAAGGAGTTGATGAAGGAATTAAGATGATCATGTCCAGTACATGATTATGCTTGTTGTTATGAGATAGTTAGGTTATCTATGTTACCTAATGTGATAAGCAGGTATCATCCGAAGACCAGGGTGGAGTAGGAACTCAACTTGACATATCTCACTCAGGAGATACCCATATTATTGAACCCACATGGGAAACCTTGATGTGTGCACAAGGTTCCATTAAGTAAAGTAGGTAGAATTAGGTGGTGGAAACCACAAGCTTAAACCCCAGATTCCTATTTAGGCTAGAGCCTATATCACATTGATTTCATTTTAGGATTATGTACTGTTTTCTTGAATGAAGGTAATGCAGTTGCATCAGAATCCATATCCTTTTATCCATTCAGTTGGAAACCCATTACCAAGTATCAATCCAACTTATGCATCACTTTGTGATCATAAGTAAAGACCTAGAATTATGTATTATCCCTAAATCCAAGAGTGATGTCCAAATAATGATCTTTCTAATACCAAACCAAATCCACCCTTTAGAGATCAACTCATATGTAAATATGTGTATCTTGACTCTTATCTCAAATCTTCTTTACTAAGGAGATAAGAAATACCTTGGAAATACACTCAAATTATCCAAGTAAATAATCAGGAAATCATTAATGACCAAGAAATAATCTATAAGACAAATTCCATGTCATTTGAGCAATATGAACATGCGAGTTACTTTCTTATATTCTAATTCTAAACCAATGATCTAGTACATCATTTTAAAATTATTCAAGTCTTAATAAAAGGTTTCCAATCCTAAAAATGTGATGTCAAAAGTCAGATCTATTTAGATCCCTATTTAAATCCTAATCTAATACAAATTCTCATGTGTTCAAGTACACACATAAAATTCTTATAATACTGTTGAAAGAGCATGGAGCCCCCATGTGTGGTTTTGGTAATTAATGACAATCTCTATGGACTAATGTTTGCATTGAGTTATATTTGTAGGACATGTCCATAGACAATGCTTGAACCATATGTTGGCTTCAAGGTTGTAAGAAGGATCAAATGAAGAACTTTAAGTGATGACCAATGTGTTATTCAAGGAAATATCGAAAGAATGGTCATATGAGAATTGAGCTTATTGCAACTATGTCTTGAAGAATATAATTGAGTGGACATTTGTGTTTACCTTCAAGACATCATCATCATGAAGGAAGAAGGAAGGATACAAGGTTGATCAAGTCAAAGTGCAAATATGGGATTCAAGTTGATCAACTCTCAAAGCATACATAATGTATCGAGTGGGATCTTGTGATCTCGGGCTAGGATATTATTAAGTGGTGATCGTCTTCATGGATGTGAAGTCAAGTTCAAGATGTGCCATCTCAAGGATATTATATGCTTGATGCATGTATTCTATTTGGTGGTAATGTCTATGTGAAGATATTCCTAAGAGAGTCTTTCCCATATTGATTTATGGGGGAGCAATTCGCAAGACTTCACCAAGCAATCAAGATCAAGAAAGGTGTTCCAACTTGAGGAAGACAAGACGGTCATAATCTAGCTCAAGTGGAATGCGCAAGGAAAAGATATGCTTAATATGCTTAAAGAGAGTCTTTCCCATAGTGTGTATGGGGGAGCAATTCGTAAGACTTCACCAAGCAATCAAGATCAAGAAAGGTGTTCCAACTTGAGGAAGACAAGATGGTCATAATCTAGCTCAAGTTGAATGCACAAGGAAAAGGTATGTTCTTGATAGGGTTTCTTTCTTACCGGTCTCTTGTGTTAGTTTGGAGACCGGGTTATAGGGTTGGTAGCCGTACTATCAAGAGGGGCTCTCGAGTGAGTAACTTAACCGCATCGTTCGAAGAGAGCTCAAACCTTTGCATATTTGCCATCATCTTTCTTGGTTCTTATTTGGCTTTTATCCATGTGAGGTTTTAGAGCTTGTGGTTAATTCCATGACAAGCTCTAACTCATCAAAAAGGGATTTTGCATGAAACACTCATTGTGTTTTTGGTGTTTGGAGGTTTTACCGGTTCGACTTTGAAGAGAGGTCAAACCTCTCATCATTTGGTTTTATCCTCCCTTGTTGGACTATGATGTTTCTATGCATATACTTGTAGAGCTCGTTGTTGTGATTCCAACGAGCCCAAGATCATCAAAAACGGAGTCCGGATGCTCAAGTTATGGTCATTTTCGTGTTGGTGTTTCTGCCAGTTTTTGGTGGCCGGAGTCTCCGGCCCGAGACGCAAAGTCTCCGGCCCAACTCCGGCCTGGCACCTGCTTAGTCCGTCCTGGAGGCCCCCGAATGACCCCGGGGCACCGGAGACTCCGGCCCAGGGGCGGAGACTCCGGCCCTGGAGTCACTTAGGGCGGAGACTCCGGCCCTCTAGGCCGGAGACTCTGGCCCTAGTGCCCAGCAACGGCTAGTTTTCGTGGGGGACCTATAAAAGGCCCCCTTCTTCCTCCTTGGGCTGGTTGGCTTCCTATTCTATCTCTCCTCCATTGTTGACCTTGAAGCTTTGCTCTATCTCTCAATCCCTCCAATGATTCTTGCATCTTCTTGAGGGAAAAGAGAGAGGAGATCTAGATCTATATTTCCACCAATCAATTTCTCCTCTAAGTGAGGGGAACCATTGGGATCTAGATCTTGGAGTTCATTTGTTGATTTCCTTTGTTCTTCCTCTCATATCTCTCCATAGCATTAGTTGCTTTGGTAGGATTTGAGTGAGAAGGATTTGAGCACTTTGTGTGCTCTTGCCATTGCATTTGGTGCATCGGTTTGAGTTCTCCTCGGAGATTCGGTAAGTGGAAGTTGTGAGCTTATTACTCTTGGGTTCTTGGAACCCTAGACGGCTTAGTGGCCTTTGTGGCATATACTTGGGGCCTCCAATTAAGTTGTGGATATTCCCCAACCTTTGTGGCGCCTTTGTGGCGATTCTTGGGAGCCTCCAATTAAGTTGTGGAGATTGCCCCAAGCTTGTACGGGTTCGGTGACCGCCCTCAAGTGTCCCATAGTGGATCGTGGCATCTTGCTTTGTGCGAGGGCGCGAGGAGAATAAGGTGAGCCTTTGTGGCGTTTGGTGTGTAGCGTGCCTCCGCATCTTGAGGTGAGCCTTTGTGGCATTTAGTGAGCATTGTGCTACCACATCTCAAGGTGAGGCTTTTGTGGCGTTCGGAGTGCATTAAGCCACCACACCTCTCCAACGGAGACTAGCTTCCTTTGGAAGTGAACTTCGGGATACATCTTCGTCTCCTTCGTGCCTCGGTAACTCTTATCCGAGCTCCACTACTTATGCACTTTACATTTGTGATAGCCATCGTGCTTGAAGTTATATATCTTGCTATCACCTTGCTACTTGTCTTGCTTAGCATAAGTTGTTGGTACACATAGGTGAGCCTAGTTTATTAGGTTTTGTAAGCTTGTCAAATTAAACGCTAGTTTATTTCCGCATTTGTACAAGCCTTTCGTAAAAGTTTTAATCGCCTATTCACCCCCCCCTCTAGGCGACATCTGTGTCCTTTCAACTGTAAAATGCACCATTAGGGTGATAGGTGTGTTTTTGGAAGTTGTCCTAAACTCAAAACCTGCAAAACAAATGAAAACTCAAATTAAGAAATTCAAAACAGCAAAGTAGAAAATAGAAAAGAAAAATAGATAGAAAAATAGGGGCTTACCTGGTCATAGCCCAACACCGGCTCGGCCCAGGAGCCAGTCCAGCTGGTCTGCTACCGCTCTGGGAGGAAGGCGTCGTCTTCCTCCCGACGGAAGCTGCTGCGTGGCCAAGCTGCCATCGCCCGATCCACCGCCTCCCCTCGACGCACCAGATGGAGGCCGCCACCCACGTCGGCCTATAAAAAGGCTTCTGCCGCCACCAGAGATCCCTAGCTGGCTTTATTTTCTTCCTACCCATCTCTCGCCCAAAATCGCTGAAACCCTAGCTCCGGTGATCTTCAAGGGCCGCCGAGGTGAGCTTTCCCAAGCCGCTACGAGCCTCCCGGAGCTCCATGGCGTTGAGATAGTCATCTACGCCAAGTTAATCGAGCCAGGGTGCTTCCAATCGACGTAGCCAACCGATTCCCTGACTGCAGAGTTCATCAGAATTCTTGGTCAGGTACTCATCTCCGACAACCTCCGCTATCTTTGACCATCCTATAAGCATCAGGGTGAGCATAAGAACATCTGGAGCTATTTGTTGCATCGAATCATCAATCGTAGCTCGGGGAGCCGTTCGGTCACCGTCCATTGCCGCGGTAGGTGCTCACCAGAGCTCTCTCTGGTGACCATTTCGCAGGGGCGCCGCCATGAATTGGTTGACCTCGATGCTCCGGTTTGTTTAGCCTCAGTCGCGTGACCGAGGAAGCCCTATAGCGTCGCTGTCATTGTTCCCAGCTCGCCAGCAATGAGGTCCTGGACCAGTCAACTAGTTTGACCAGTCAACTACCAACGTGGCAGCTGACGTGGTCAGGACCCACCAGTCAGTGTCTGTGGGTAGACTCAGACTGGGTACACCTAGTATTAGTCCTTTTAGCTCAAATTCTAGAAAATTGCTGAAACTTGGAAAATCATATCTAATTCAAATAAAATCATAAAAATGCAAATAATATACCAAAATGACCACAAAAACATAACCTATCAGTTTAACTTGTAATCTTGAATTCTTGTTTGAAATAATTTTAATCAATTAGAAATCATGCCTAAGTAATATTTTGAACTTAAATTCAAAACCAAATTAAAATAATTCAAACCATTCATAAGTATCACATAAATGTTTTAAACCTAAATACTACTACTGTAACTAGAATTTCATTATTCAAAGTATAAATTTAAAACTTTTCTATCACTAGTAGGGAAAACCTCTTATGTGGCGCACCAAAATATGCATTCTGTGGCGCATGGGTGGTGCTCCACAGAATCTTCGCCACAAAAATAAGCATTCTGTGGCGCACCAGCACATGCGCCACAGAAATATGGAATTCTGTGGCGCACCAAGACCTAATGCGCCACAGAATTAAGGAATTCTGTGGCGCATTTTTTCTTGGTGCGCCACAGAATTAGGTGTGCCACAGAATTACAAGTTAGTGCGCCACAGAAATATTACAGGTTTTATACAGACCTTATTCTGTCTAGCGTATATATACAGGTATTAACAGATATAATATAGCAGTATACAGATATATCAACAGATTTCATATAGCACAATTATATATCTCCATATACAACTCATTTCATATAGAATATTAACAGATTTCATATAGCTCCATGCATATACAACTCATCATACATATATATCTCCATACAACTCATAATCCATGCAAATTAAGTGCATCATCTCAAGATACAAATGAAGTGACACCGGCCGCCGCCTACACTAGGATGAAATAGAGTACCGCTCCGACGATGGTGAGCAAGAGCGAGAGCACAATGAAGGTCTTCATCTTGCTCTTGTTCGACTGGTGCTTCCTCCACTTGGCAACCGCCTCTTGTTGAGTCGGGTAGCCTTTGTAGCAGTTGCCGCTGAACTTGTGCACCTGTTCCTTGCAGTCCGTCCACTCCTCGTAGACTCATGGAACCCGCCCCTCGAACACGACGTACCACGTCATCTCTATGGACACAAGGCATATTAGTATATAATGCAATGGAAAGAATTAGAGGGTTCACATGCATACATATTCACAAGAATTAAAGCAAGGAAATAATAATAAACCTAAAAGTCATATAGCATCGGTATCACATAAGTAATCAAGTTCAACTACATCGACTACAATAGTAATTGAAGTCCAACAACGACACTAAGCAAGTTTATTTACAACACAGTAGGCACACCGGCCTCTCGATCAACGAGACGTCTTGTTCATGGGCTCCGGGAACGGTTTGTACATGTCCTTCGTCGTCCACGTCCTTCCATCACCCTGCCTATGTAGGCGTTCTTCTATATCCCTCTTACACAACCCTCTGAGTTGGTGTAAGAGCCCCGATCTGTTGCATACATCTTCTACGATAATTTCCGATAGCTTTACTTGGATGCGATGGAAGTCTTCTCTAAGATCAGCATCGCTGATCTCCCCCGCCATTTTTTTGGGGTCTCGCTTACTAGGTGGCAGACGCATCATCTCTGCATCCGCGACAAACCCTTTAAGGTGATGGAGGACATAGAAGGCCTCCTTCATGCTGTCATCTGGCTGCTTGATGCAAGGGAAGTTGATCACGTGCTTGAACCCCTGCTCTTTAGTGTCCGACCTGATAAATTTCCCCTTCTCGTGGAAGATGCCTCCATTTTTGGAGTAGAAAAGGATAGCCTCATCGAGAACACTCCTTATTCTGTTGTAGTCTTTCTTCGTCGTCGTACTCGACGAGTCGAAGTACTGGGCTAGGGACCACTTCGGGCAAAGAACGACGAGTGTGCAGTATGTGTCCCTGCTCAACACATGCAATTTAAATGGAATGTTGGAAATGATCGGCAATGGAAGAAATATATAAGAAAGCATAAGTTACGACGGCCGAGAGCGAATGTGTACTTACTCGGGAAAGACAGGCAGAAGAATGGTGTTCTTCTCTTTGTTCATGAGCATGAAGCTCTACAGGTACCGCACCGCCGTGGTCCGTGTGCTTGAGCCATCCACCAGCTGGCTATCGCGCATGTAGTAGGGATCCGCTACCGCGACGTTGGGGGGTCTCTCTCTCTTGATCTTCATTTGAAGATTGATCGCGTATAGGCGAACCAAGTTATAGTCGAGCCATTTCCAGTGAAATAGATTGAAGACGTCCTCGAACGCTATGAAGAAGATATCCGTGGGGTATGCTTGGACGAAGTTCGGGTCTGCTGCTGGCACCCTGACCGTGAACACCGGGTAATTTGGATCCTTGTCTTGAAGAAGGAGGCTCTCTAGAAACTGAATATTTTGCTGCAAACTGATCATTGGTCCACTTGCGAGGTGTTCGAGGTCCTCAGGCAGTATCAGTTTACCAGCTTCATGAAGCCGGGACAAGCCACCCGGTGTCCGTGGTACCATGTCGTCGGCCCACATCTTCTTAGGAAGAGTCTGGCTCGAAGATGCGCCCTTCTTATTTCCTCTCTTCCTTGGCTTCTTCACCTGACCTGCTGGGGGTGCTTCGGGTGCTGGTGCTGCTGATGGTGGGGTTGCTTGGGGTGCTGGTGGTGATGATGGTGGTGCAACGGGTGCTTGGGTTTCTTGGGGTGCTGGTGGTGCTGATGGTGGAGCTTGGGGTGCTGGGGTTGATTCGCGTGGCTCCCCGACGATCGTCTTATACAGCGTGTTAGGGCTGAAAATGGTAGCCGGCTTGACTTGAGCTGGATTGCCAGCCTCCGGAGGAGTGTCTTGCAGAGAAAGACCCGTGAAGGTCAGGCGCTGTGTGACTGTAGTGGGACGACCAAGTTGATCACCGTGAGTGCGGAAGGCTTCTTCATCCATATGAGGCATGTACATATCTTGGCTGCAAGCGCCAGTGTTGATGTAGGCATCGACGTCATCATCATCATCGTTGCCATCAAGCGGCGCCATGTCCTGGAAGTTAGGTGGTGGCGGGTGTGATGCCGCCGCTTGGCGTACCTTGCGTTTGGTCGACGGTCGTTGCGGAAGCTTTCCCAACAGCTGTTGGTGGCGTGTGGTGGTAGCGGCGATCGCCGGTTCCTTCCGGGTGGCGGCAGCGACCGCCGGTTCCTTCAGGGTAGTGGCGGCAGCGACCGCCGGTTCCTTTCGGGTGGCGGCGGCGACCGCTGGTTCCTTCAGGGTAGTGGCGGCGGCGACCGCCGGTTCCTTAAGGGTAGGGCCAGCGCCGGGCCGGACGACCTTGGGCCGGATGATAGGGGAGGTGGCGCCGATGGTGCGCCTGACACTCGGAAGACCCCCACCCAGACGAATCTGGTTCTTCGGCCATGTCATAAGCCAGCCGATGCAATTCCCAAGGACCATAACGTCGCCCTCGTCTGTGCCCGGAGGTTGATCGGGGGGGAGGAGGTTGTGGTACTCCGGCACTACCATTGCCAACTTCACCTTCACCAAATTATCTGCAATGTTTCTGTGGTGCATAGTTCGGCTGGGCATGACAGTGCCGCTAGCAACATCCATCAACTTGCCGCCGGGCTCCACCACATGCAGGAGTATGCAAGGTTCGTCCTGAGTCAGGGGCATGTTGGATAAGATCAGCGCAAGGCATATATAGTTAAAGAAGATGACGCGGAGGATTAACTAATGAGTTACCTTCTTGACGGCGTTGATCTCTGCTAATGTTGATACAAGGGCGTCGGTGCCGGTGCCGGGCCGCTCACTCTCGAGTGCATTATCAGGCACCACCACCCTATCAGCTTCCGCGGTTGGGGGCGTCGATGCGACCAGGTGGAGCGGCGGCGTCGGGGTCACCAGCGGTGACACTTGGTGACTTGAGTTACTGCCGCTGACGCTGGGCACATATATCGGCCCCTGTTGACCTGCCGCATTCCAAGCAGCTAACCCCTCCATCAAACCAGGGGGGATGATCTGCCGGAGCTTCTCCTGCAGCTTCTCGTCCACTAACTTACTCATCTCGGTTGGGTCCACTATTTTCTCTAGTGACTCCACCTTCTTCTTCAGCTCCTGAACCTCGGCTTTATCCTTAGTCGACCTCCTCTCCTTTCTCGAGTTGGCATCCGATCCGTAGTACTCGGATACCTTCATACTTGTGCCAAAGCCGGACACACGGCCAGCCGACGTCGGTGGCTTGTCCAGGTCCCGTTCCTTGTATGCGTTCGTCGCCCTATTGAAAGGCGTGTCCCACAGTTCCGTCGACCCCTGGGACGACGGGCCAGCCGTAGAACTACCCTTCAACTCATTGTCCTTCAGACAAAGGAACTTAAGGTTAGCCCATTTGGCTTCATTGCTTAATAAGATCAGCGCAATAATAATATAGACTATCCTTACCAGGAGTTTCTCGAACTTCTTCACGTCGGGGTAATCCGTAACAAATTCCCCCGTCTCCCAGTCTAAGTAGTAGCGGGACCGGACATAGTTCCTAGTCTGTATATCCGCGATTTTTAGCCAGGGGTTTTCTTTGCCCAGACGTATCATCTCGGCATCCTCCTTGTCCCAAGTGGGCTGTTTTCCTCGGTAACCGCCGCTTCCGCAACGGTGAGCCCCTAGGTTCAATTCCCGCATTTTCTTCCCCCAGGCGGTCCATTTTTTAGCCTCGTCAGTCTCTAAGGACGACTTGAATGCTTCGAAGTCTTCTCTAGAGAGTGTCCATTTTTTAGCCTCGTCAGTCTCTAAGTTACATTATACAAGGCATATTTGCATCAAAATTTATCTGCCATTTTGCAGAGTGTAAATCATGGTTTTTGACAGCAGTTCATTTTATGGCTGAAAAGAACATCATTTCTATGCATCCACGCCTACTAAGTACAAAAACTTGCTGCTAATCGATGATTGGCAATAAGGAATTACCCAATGCAAGTTAGCATAATTAACTCTAGGATGTCAGATAAGCTAATATATGTAGCTGAAATTCGAGAGACCATCCATCTATTCTAATAGCGAGCAGGCGAGCAAGCGAGGAACATGATTCTTGTTCGATTCTAACAGCGAGCAGGCGAGCAAGCGAGGAACAGCGAGCAGGCGAGGAACAGCGAGTAGGCAAGCATCGGGAGAAGGGCGCGTACCTAGAATCGGGCGGGGAAGGTGGTGGAGATGGCGCCGCCGAACAGACGGTGTCGCGGCGTGCTCCTCTGCAGGGGCGGCGGCGCGACGACGGGGAACCTCTTCTGCAGGGATGGCGGCACGACGTGCTCCTCTTCGGGGGCGGCGGGGCTCCTCCTCTGCAGGGATGGTGGCGTGCTCCTCTTCGGGGGCGGCAGCGCGACGTGCTCCTCTTCGGGGGCGGCGGGGCTCCTCCTCTTCGGGGGCGGCGGCGCGACGTGCTCCTCTTCGGGGGCGGCGGCGCGACGTGCTCCTCTTTGGGGGCGGCGGGGCTCCTCCTCTGCAGGGACGGCGGCGGGCTCCTCTTTGGGGGCGGCGCCTCTTCGGGGGCGGCGGGGGTGGAGCGAGGAGTCGATCTCCGGCGGCTATCTAGGGTTTGCGGTGGCTATCTAGCGAGGAACAGAGAGAGAAGCAGTGCGCAGGGGAGGGGATCGATCCGCAGTTTTACTAAGTGTCAAAATTCTGTGGCGCATCTAATGGTGGGATGCGCCACAGAATTAGAGAATTCTGTGGCGCATCCCACTAATAGATGCGCCACAGAATTTATTTCCTTTTTTTTTCTAAAAATTCTATGTATGCACTCCCTCTGTTTCAATGAATAAGGCTTATATTTTTTCTAAAAATTCAAAGAACCTGAAGTTTGACCAAATTTTCATATGATGTCTATATAATATTATAGTTGTCGATAGTTTCTAAAAATATAAGCCTTATGCTTTGGAATGTGCATACACAAAAAAGTCTCGATCACACACACCAAAAAAATCTTCTCCGTCCGGTTCTGAGCTAGCTTAGCGTTTCTTGCCCTTCTTGTTGGCGGTTGAATACTTTATGCCGGCCACCTTGAGATTTCTTCGTGTGAACGGACAACCTTTAGTAGGTAGGGAGGTCTTCCTTCTTACTTTACTAGTAGTAGGCATGTCGAAGTGCTTGTCGAATTCCTCCTCGATCTTCGGGTCACCGTTCTTGTCCAAGTCTTCCTCGTTTGCGTCTCCTTCCATTCCTATGATGCTCCTCTTGCCCCTCCTCACGACAACACGGCTAGGCCTCGACGGGTCGGTGATGAAGAAGCATTGGTCAACTTGGCTACCGAGTACCCATGGCTCATTTTTCGCGGATGCGTTCTTCGATTTGGCATCCGGTATAACCATGGTGGTGAAATATCGGCCTTCTTTTTCGACCTTCTTGGCCCATCTCACACGGAACATTGGCACCGTCTCTCCACAGTAATTGAGCTCCCATATCTCCTCGATCCTTCCGAAAAATCTTTCCTTGATACTAGTCTCGTCATCGGCGTATGATAGCATAGTTACTCCTGAGTTTTGATTTTCACTATTTCTATCCTTTTCCTCGGTGTAGAATCTGTAACCGTTGATGTCGTACCCCTGATAGGTCCTTACGTTATGCCCGGGGCCCTGTGATAAGGTGTATATGAGTTTTTCATCTTCGGTAGAAGGCCTTCTGCTCTGTGCTTGAAGTAGTTGACTTTGCTTAAACCAAAGCGTGAAGCTGGAGTTGTGCTCTTTGGTTACGTCTCCCATCTTCCTTGGCCGGCCCATATCGATGTAATTCTGCTCGATTATGCTTTTGTGCTCTTGCACAAAAGGTTCGACCAATTTTAAGTGTTGTAGCGCGACCCGGTGAGCCCTTTCAAAGTCGTCGCGTCGATTGACAATGCCCACATGGACTGAGCGGTACCCCTCGCGGTGACCGACTCCAGCGAGCCTGCCGAGGTGCGTCCTGGTGGGCAGACCAACATGATCCTGGTCGTCCTCGGTGCTTAGATAATTCTGGCAGAAGGAGATGCACTCGTAGGTTAGGAACCCCTTGGCCATGCTTGCGTCTGGACGGGCCCTATTGCGAACGTATCCTTTCATGACACAGTTCTGCCTTTCGAAAGGCATCATGTTGTGGAGGAACGTCGGGCCGAGCTGCCTGATGTCATCAACGACATGGAGAAGGAGATGGACGCATATATCACAGAATGCGGGCGGGAAGTAAATCTCGAGCTCACATAGTATCACCACGATCTCATCCTGTAGCATCTTGAGCTGCCTCACGCCGATCGACTTCCTGGTGATAACGTCAAAGAAGTTGCAAAGGCCAAACAGCGTATCACGGACGTGCTCGTCCATTATCCCTCGGATCGCAACGGGAAGTATCTGCGTCATGAGCACGTGACAATCGTGAGACTTCATCCCGGTGAACCTCTTCTTTGCTACGTCTAGATATCTGCTTATACTCCCCGAGTAACCGTGCGGAAGTTTCACTCGTAGGAGGCACCTAAAAAACTGCTCGAGCTCCTCCGGACTCATTGTGAAGCAGGCAGCGGGAAGCACCACCGTGTTCTTCTTAGCCCTTTTGTGGAGACGTTGAGTCCCTTCCGTCTGATCATCATCATCATCGTCGTCGTTGTCATCAGTATCGGGGGCTTGAAGAGATTTTCTGATGCCAAAATGTTTCAGATCGTATCTTGCTTTCGGCCCATCCTTGGACTTTTCCGAGTTGCAAAGAGTGCCAAGCAGACTCTCGGTAACGTTCTTCGTAATGTGCATGACATCGAGGCTGTGGGGCGTGTGGAGGACCTTCCAGTACTCCAAGTCGTGGAAAATAGACCTCGCTTTCCATACACCGAGCAGCGGCTCTGGCTTCAGTCGCTTCTTTCCCGGCGCTGGGCACTCCTTCCAATTTTTTAGAAGATTGTCGATTTCTGCACCGCTCCTCTGTCGCGGGGGTCCATCGGGCTCATCTTTACCATTGAACAGATCAGCGCGTTTTCTCCACGGGTGATCCAAGCGAAGCCACCTTCGAGCACCTGGGTACACGGTTTTCGAGGACCCGGGATCCCTTGGTAGCTGTAGATGCGGGGTCACGTCCATGCACTTCACACAGCCACATAATCCGTGGCTGACCTGGGCAGATACGTATGCGCAACCAGGATAGTCCATGACCGTCGTGATCAACGCGGCTCTCATATCGAAATAAGTTCTACTGTAGGCATCCCACGTACGGGGTGGCGTCTTCCACAACGTGTCTAACTCCTCTTTCAGCAACCCGAGATACAAATGCATGTCGACACCTGGTTGTTTCGGCCCCTGAATGAGAATACTCAGGTGTATATACCTTTGCTTGGTGCACAGCCACGGGGGTAGGTTGTAAGGCCATACAAACACAGGCCAGGTGCTATGCGTGCTACTCTGGTTGCCGAACAGATTGAGTCCATCGGTGCTCATACCCAGCCTGATGTTCCTTCCGTCGCCCCCGAACCTAGGGAAGGCAATGTCCAATGCTTCCCACTGGCCAGCGTCTGAAGGGTGTGTCAACATATAGCCCATCTCTGGATCTTCTTCGGGCTTCTCCCTTTCCACGTGCCATTGCATGAGCTTTGCTTCCTTAGGGTCCACGAAATACCGCTGCAGACGGGGAGTGATAGGAAAGTACCATACCACTTTTCGAGGTACCTTCTTGTTCCCAACCTTGTACCGTCCGTGGCCGCACACAGGACATGTGGTCATGTCCTTGTACTCCCCCCGATAAATCACGCAATCATTGATGCAGGCGTGGTATGTTTCGTACGGTAGGTCAAGAGGGCACACAACTTTCTTGGCCTCCTCGATACTACTTGGCAATGTGTTCCCCTCTGGGAGACGATCGTGCCAGAATTTCATGTTCTTGCTGAAGCTGGAATCGGTCCATTTGTTCTGCGTCTTCATCTGCAGACAATCAAGTGTTACATGCAAGCGCATATCCTACGGACGGCACCCAGGAAATATCGGAGTCATCCCGTCTTTCTCCATTTGTGCCAGCTTGGCTCTCTCTCTGGCTGCAGCTCTGTCGTTGCTCGTCTCATGGAGGAGCAGATCTTGAACATGAGAGTCCCGCAAGGCCAAAGTTAGCGGAGTCGCGCCAGAATCTTCTTCTTCATCATGATCTTCTCCG
Organism: Dactylis glomerata; assembly: GCA_007115705.1. Taxonomy (NCBI): domain Eukaryota; kingdom Viridiplantae; phylum Streptophyta; class Magnoliopsida; order Poales; family Poaceae; genus Dactylis; species Dactylis glomerata. The sequence goes on from QXEO01001820.1 coordinate 150,312, forward strand.
CCGGTAACTTCTACTTCATGATGATCTTCTCCGCCGACTTCTTCTTCATGATGATATTCTCCACCGACATGTGGTGCTTCGTCATCTCGCTCGCCACCATGGTCTTCATGCGCACCATTTGTTGGGGCCGGCCACGCCTGGTTGTCCTGCATGAAACCGCGCCTCAGCAGGTGCTCCTCCAGTTGTCCGGAATCAGGGTTGATCCAGCGCTCGAGTTTGCATGATCGACACGGACATCTTATCTGGCGCCTATTGTTCCGAATCATGTCCTCCTTCGCGTCTTTCTTGTATCTACTAATTCGAGCGGAACTCATCGAGAGGACCATGGTTGTCTGCAAATGGTACACATAGAGCTGAAAATTACAACCGCAACACATGCACACACATGCATGGAACTCTCCTAAAGGTATATACATAGAACGGAAAAATTCGGCATGACCTCTCCTAAAGGTAGGACGTATGGGTAGTACAAAAATTTGCCGAAACGGAAATGAATCAACGTCTCGACAAACATCCATGCACCACACCGGCACACACACAATCGCTTCACGTGCAACAATCATCCATACACAAGATCGACATGCGCATGCATGTCCCCTCCAAATACTCACCTTGTAGATTCGATACCGAGAAGAGACCGCGATCGATGAGTTGGAGAGGAGGAGAGAGTATGGAGAGGCTTCTCCTCACCGCCAATTATGTATCAACCAAAGTAAGTACAATAAGTACCAAAGAAAGTGAAAACTATGGTCAAAATGGGATGAGAGGGAAGGGAGCTAGAGCTAGATCTAGATGGAGGAGAGGAAGATGAATGGCTTGGGAGTGTGGGAGGTGTGGTAGGTTGGCACTTTAAAGGTGTGGGACGAGCTAATTCTGTGGCGCATCTGGTCAAGTGCTCCACAGAATTCCACTAATTCTGTGGAGCACCAGACCTGATGCGCCACAGAATGTTCTAATTCTGTGGCGCACCAGACTAGATGCGCCACAGAATGTACTAATTCTGTGGCGCATCACACCAGGTGCGCCACAGAATTAGTGGAACCAATGATTGGGGCTGGCAGGGAGTGGGCCCCACCAAAATTCTGTGGCGCATGGCCTTCTGGTGCGCCACAGAAATGCTGTATTTTTGTGGCGCACCCTGCTTGGTGCGCCACAGAATTATTTTCTGTGGCGCACTGCTGGCTAGTGCGCCACAGAATTGCATCCCACCTATAAGGGTTTTCCTACTAGTGTATTAACAACTTAAATCTATTTTCCTAAATAATTTTTAAGTACTAAACTTTAGGAAAAATCTTGAATATATAAAAACTTGTGTATTAGAGTTATTACTTAATTCTAAGTTATTTTCATCCATTGTTTTATTAAGAGGTAAGTTAAAAATCTTTAATCACCAAAAATTTGGATTGCACCCTGAAAATCTAGGAACAAAAATACTAGGCTTTCTAAATTATTTTTGGATACTAATAGAACCCTACAATGAACTTCCAGTGCAATAACACCTTAAGTGATATGATCTTCAAAAGTAATTCTTTTGAAGTACATATAACTTAAGTTCTACCATTATTTTCTTTAGTACTAAAACTAATAACTACCTTAGTGTGCTAATCTAGCCATACTTCCTAATTCAACCATGAGTGGTTAGTTTGTGATTCTATTTCAACATGGTATACCTTAGTCAACACCATTTGCAACACCTTTGTTGCAACTTCAAAACTGTTACCTTCCTGACCTCACCTAATCACCATTCCTTTAAGTAATAAAAATGTCCATTAAGAAATATGTTCTTTAAAAAATTATTGTTTTAAAGAATAGATCAAACAAGCATCACACCCATTCTTATGCCTTGATCTAAATAACTACCTATGCATGATAAGAATGTTGTGTCAATTATAGAAACAACTATACATGGTAACTGCAATGTCAAACTACTTTGAATGATCATGTTCAACTAATACTCTACTAGTAGTAGATGAATTTTAACTTGTTTGCTTAATATGTTTCACCTAAGAACTGCTCCTTGATTGTGATAGACTCATGATAAACCCTAGAAAACTAGACCTTATTTGTAGAACTTTTATTTGTTTAGAAACATGTTCTTCAAATATTATTCTTTCAAGAAACATTGAAAGTAAGTAACAAACCATTCCATTAAGCTTGAACATAAATAACTCTCTTTTGTGTTAAGATTATTGTCAACCCTAAAACTAACTAGGTACTCTCATCAAATATGCATTACCTCAACTTTGCTTGTTCATAACCAACTACTTGATTGCTAATAATAAAATACCACTTAATAGTGTTACTTTCAAGACTTCACCTATTGCTATACCCATCTTTTGCAATAAATTCTGCTTTAAGCTTTATTCTATTACTGATGAAGGATAGTCAACTAATCTAAAACCCTTAACAACCTTGTTGTGGAGTCAATCTAAAAGTGCAACTCATTATAAGGAAGTCATCACAACCTTATATACTAAACCATCGGGGTTAGGTTACGCTTAGAACGGTGCATAGCATATATGATGCATATCATGCTGCAGTTTTTTTGACATCATCTTTACCAGATGATGGTGCTATTTCAGTATTTGGATTTCTTTCGTATCGAAGACCTTGACTCGCATAATCTTGAAGTCAAAAAGGCAAGCTCACTCTTACTCATATCTCTTGATTATCTTTATCAAATTACTTGCAAATATACCTATGGTATTACTACTGCATCAAAAAGCAAAAGGTTCTCCTTTTATAATTAATATGACTAGCTGGTTAGCGACCCGAGTGGTGGTAACCTAGGATGGCTGGCAGGTGGAACCACGGTAAGATTGTTGGGGTGGAGATTCCACTTGCACGGGAAAGTAAACCCTAGGAATAATAACCAATGCCATAGTTATTCTTGCGCCGTAAAATCCGTGTCGTCCAGGAGACTTGGAATGGGACGGGAAAGTCATCTGTATCTTCTCTCATTCGCATGTCAATGGACACTCAGCTACCGTTCGCCGAATGTCTTGCGGGAATACGTGCACATGGGTGGGACCCCTTAGTGCCCACGACCACTGGTGTCTATGATGGTCCGCAAGAGGCGCCTAGGTACTTAATCATTGGGGGTGAATATCAGGGGCTAAACCTGCTTTGCGTGAATTGGGTGGGCATGCGTTGTGTGGAGAAGGCAGTGAATGGCTTAGATCAATGACTGGGCCGCACACCAAGGAAGTCTGGACGAGCAAGCTACTCAGTTGTGCAACAAGGCTTTGATCTCTTTTGGAAGGACACACCTCTGCAGAGTGTAAAAGGATGTGACATGTTACCCCTTGTTCCAGGAAGGAGCTGCGAATACTGCAGGAAAGGTGCTCTCAAGGCACTAGTACCCTGTGTTGGCTATCGGGCATAGTTTTTAGAATAAAAGCAACCTCCTGAAGAAATATTTACAAAAACTTGCATTGCCGAATGATTCTTGGGTCTAAGGCTGTAGTTAGTGCATCAAACACCTTATACTCTATATGAACTTGCTAGGTAACGCTCGTTACTCACCCCACTCCCTCGTAACCCTTGCTTAGATTTGAAGCAACTCAAGGAGGCAACCTCAAGACACTAAAGATGAAGCATTCTACCAACATCAGAATTATCATTGGAGTCTTCAACTATACCAAAGCTTGGTGGAAAACTAGCATAGGAATAGTAGGGAATTAATTCCCTAATCCTAGAACCTAAGTAGCCGGGTTATCTCTGTAGCTAACCAACTGCATTAGTGGTAGTCATAGTCTTCTTTTGGTCTTCATTGTATTCTTTCTCGATTGTAGTCGCCAGGACTAAACCTCTACCTGTTGAGGAGGTTCTGAAGATCTTGTGTATGCTGAATATTGTAATCCTATAGACATACCGTGGACCTGCGATATTACTATTGTACCACTCTGATGGATGTAATACTAGTGAGACAATGTTTCATTAGTGTTATGTCAACGACTTGCATACTACACATACAGTGGTATGCTGGGTCACCGCATGGGAAGAGCTTCTAGACCCTCCCGATCTTGCGTCAACGATGGCGGTGGCTTATAGTATGTTTCGTGGAAAATTTATCGGGTCCTTATGGTTTTTCCGTCGATGGGAATATATAGGCGGAAGGGCGGCGTCAGGAGGTGGGCCAGGTGGCCCCACCACCTGGTGGCGCGGGCCAGGGGCTGGCTGTGCCACCCTATGGTGTGGCTGGCCCCTGGCCCCCCCATCTCTGCTTTGGACTCTGTCTCGTGTCGAGAAAAATAGGAACTTTGGCTTTTGTTTCTTCCAATTCTGAGAATATTTCCTATGTAGCTTTTCTAAAACACGAAAATAGCAGAAAACAGGGAACTAACACTATGGCATCTCGTTAATAGGTTATTTCCAGAAAATGCATAAAAACGCCACGAAGTGTAACAAAACATAAAGCAAATGGTGCATAAACAAGCATGGAGCATCAAAAATTATAGACACGTTTGAGACGTATCAAGCATCCCCAAGCTTAACTCCTGCTCATCCTCGAGTAGGTAAGTGATAACAAAACAATAATTTTTGAGGTGACATATACCAACACAATCTTGATCAAACAATGTAAAGCATTGAGTGCTGAGATCAAAGTACTTAAAACATGGGCATAAAAGACATAATCTTAACAATAAAACTCAGCAACCTTGTTATAACATGAAAAGTAACATAAAGAAAAGATCATGAGTAATGATGCATTGAAAGTCAAGTGTGTGTTTCAACCATACAGAAAAACATAGCAAAGTGGTTTTCAGCTTGTCCTTCATGAAATAGCAAAACATAAATGCATAGGACACCTTCAAGTTTAAGAGGGCGACTAGATACAAATAATTTAAGAACAAGCAAAACCATAATCATGAATCAATCAATAATAAATTTTGGGAATATGCACATTAAAATCAGAATGACAACTATGCTCTCTTAAACAGTACATAAAGGTAGAAGGTGGAGACTCAACATAAAAGTAAAAGAAAGGCCCTTCGTAGAGGGAAGCAGTGATTAAACATGTGCTAGAGCTTTTCCATTGTAAAACATAGAGATAAAAATTTGTTTTGAGAGGTGGTTGTTCTTGTCAACAACTAGCAATGGGGTTCTTACTATCTTCCATACTAAGCAAATTTTGAGAGAGAGATTGGCAATTTTGTACTCTTTTATAAAGCTTGTCACTCCTCCCCACTTTTCGTTTCACAAACCATGGCTAACCGATTCTATCGGGGGCCCACCAATATTCACATACCATAGAGGAGTGCCTTTTTTATTTTTTTATTTTTTCCTTTTTTCTTTTTGGAATAAAAACAATATGGAAGATAGCAAATCTGACCACTACGTCCCCATGAGCTGAAAACAGTGTCACAAAATGAGAAGTATTTTGAAGGTTTTCTGAAAGGTAAAACATGAAAATTTACTTGGAATGGCTCGCAAATACCATGCATAGGAATTTATAGTGGACTCTTTGGAAAACTTTGGTTTTTTGGAGTTAGATGTACGAGTAGAGCTCATACTCAATACAAAATGAAGGCTAGCAAAAGACTGGGAGCGACCAACTAAAAGAGCAATAACGGCCATAATGATGCATAGCGACAAAACATCATTAACCAAAGCATAAAGTGGCATCACAAGAAAAAAACCAAATGATCATAGAGGCATATTGCAACTTGGTAAAGTCAAACATGTTGTAAGCATGCGCCAAGTCAACCCAAATAAAGCATCAAAGGAGAAAACCACAATAATATGCTCTCATATAATAAAAACAACGCATGATTCTTTCAAAGGCACATTAAGCAATCTCAGTCATTTGAGACAAGTCATGCTACATCAAAAACTACTAAGCATACTATCAAAATAACATCAAGCATGACATGCAAAAGTCTAAGCCAAAGTCTAAACAAGCTCCCATTTGTACCACTATAGGCATGAAACTTTTTTTCTCTTTTCCAACACCATTCAACCTTTTTGAAACAACTCTTTAAGATGAAAACAACCATAGACCAGTGGTCTAAATGCACCTTGATACAATATAATACAAGATCTGAACAAAAATCTAGGTGAAAAACGAAAGCTAAACGCAGTACTAGAAAAAGAGAACACTCATTGAACGATAAGAGTGAAAACTAGAGTGTTCTTGGCAATGAAAACGGTGTGTGTCTTCTCCAAAAGAAATTTGTTGGGGTCGAACCATTTATTGCAGCAAACAAAACAAAAGAAAACTAAAAGAAAAAGTAAAGACGCTCCAAGAAAAACACATAGTATACGAAGCAATAAAAATATAGTGTCTTGAAAGGTGACCTGATTTTTGCCGATGAAGAAGGGGTGCCTCGGGGCATCCCCAAGCTTTGACACTTGTACCTCTTGGATATTTTGTGGGTTGACATGGGAATCCCCAAGATTGAGCTTTTTTCCATACTTCATCTCATCTCATCACTCTTCTTTCCCTACACTTTAAAACTTCCTTCATACAAAACTTCACACAATACTATTAGCAACATTAGTGTAAGCATGATAGTAAATCTACTCTTTTGGTTCAGTTTCAAACTCAAATATACCATACATTAAGGCATAAGATACTGTAGCAACTCCCTCAAAAGTTCTGTGATAAAAAGAACTCAAAAAGAAAGTGATCGAGAGGCAAACACAAATAGTGGCAGAAATATGTCAAACAGAACAACTGACAAAGATCGATTTTTCCGAGGACCTTCTGTTGCTCAAATCAAAAAGTGCAAAACTAATACAAGTTTTTAAATAACCTAGGACATGTGCATAAGAAATCGCAGATCAAAAAGATATTCTGAGAATTTTTACGAATTTTTACGGTGCAGCGCAGAAATCTGTTTCAAGACAGCAACTTCCCCAAATCTTACCTTCCTCAAATTAGAGGTTCTTCTTGGCACAAAAACGAAATAAAAAAGATAAGGAGAGGTCATTACAGTAGTAATAACTTCCAAGACTTAACAAAAAGAAAAAATACGGAAAAGAAAACATTGGGTTATCTCCCAAGAGTGCATTTTCTTTAACGCCTTTGAGCTAGGCGCAGAAAGTGGAAATCAAGTATTTTCAAATGAAGCATTAAGATCAATTGCAGAAGTCTTTTCAACAAGGAATTGTATTGTATCCAGATGAGTTTTTGAAGATCCCTTATGAACACTTTTGGTTTCACTACTTTCATCAAAAGGGTTTTCAGGAACAATTCAATCAAAATTCTTTTCCAAAGCTTCATGCAATCCTACAAGTTTGAAAGGTATTGGCACTTTGATTTCTTCCATGGTTGTACCAACAATGTCTACATGTGAGCCAAGCATATTAAAATGCTCAAAAACTTTCCTAGCTTCTATGACAACATCTCTAAATTCTCTATGCAAAGTCTCCAAAATAAAATCATTCTTTTCAGAGTCTTCGATATCATGAAGCTTAAGAAACATTTGCTGCATAAAAGGATTAAGGTTAACAAACCTAGCCTCCAACATGTGAACTAAATAAGCAGCTACAACTTCATAACTTGGAGCAAGTTTGGCTAAAGATCTATCCTCAACATCTTTATGTTTACTAACATGATTAAAGAATTCCTCGATGTTACTTTTCCCAATTATAGAACCACTACCTATTGAAAGGTCCTCTAGAGCGTACTTAGGCAACAACATAATGAACTAAAAGTAACGAAGTACCATCTATAAAAAAAGCTCATTTTTTGTACTTTTGATAAAAAGATACAAGCAAAAATAAAATAAAGCAAAACAATAATAAAGTAAAAGATTGGAAGCGAGAGACTCCCCTTGTAGAAATCTTCTTTCTCCCCGGCAATGATGCCAGAAAAATTGCTTGATGGCGTTTAGATGACCGCCTAGTTGGGAACCCCAAGAGGAAGGTATGATGAGCACAGTAGCAAGTCTTCCCTCAGTATGAAACCAAGGTTTATCGAACCAGTAGGAGAAAGAACCAACTTCCGAAGGTTGATGCTCGCTAGCTTCATGACAGCTCCAGACAATTTATATATTGCGCCTCATCTGGGGCGTAGCTTTGCACCAACAGAAATGTGGAACCTGCACACAACATAACCAAGTACTTTGCCCCAACTTACAGTGAGGTTGTCAATCTCACCGGTTTGCTATAAACAAAGGATTAAGCGTATCGAGTGGTAAAATATAATAGTTTGCGAGAATGTAAATAAAGCGAGTAAATGGTAAACGGTAATAACAATGTAAAAGAATAGACCGGGGTCCACAGTTGACTAGTGGTGTCTCTCCATAAGATAAATAACATGCTGGGTAAACACATTATAGTTGGGCAGTTGATAGAATAAAGCAAGCATACAAATGTCATGAGGATCACTATGATATTCACTTGGGTATTACAACATAATACATAGACCGTAATCCAACAGCATCTATGACTAATAATCCACCTGTCGGATGTCATTCGAGCAACCGTTGGGTATTAAGTTGCAAGCAACAGATTATCGCCTTAAGCAAAGTGTGTAATGTAAACAATACAAATATCCATGAACACAAGATTGTTGTATTATCCCTAGTAGCAAAAGCACACCTACAACCTTAGAGGTTTCTGTCACTCCCCTAGATTACTAGAGGCATGAACCCACTATCGAGCATAAATACTGAAAGGAATATGCCCGAGAGGCAATAATAAAATTGTTATTATATTATTCCGTGTTTATAATAGATGTTTATTTTTCATGCTAGAATTGTATTAATCGGAAACATTAATACTTGTGTGATTAATAAACTAAAAGGGTTCCTAGTAAAGCCTCTCTTTTATACTAGCTCGTTGATTAACTGATGATCAAGGTTTCCTGATCATGAACATTGGATGTTGTTAATAACGGGGTCATATCATTAGAAGAATGATGTGATGAACACTCACACCCTTAGTACGAATAGCAATACAATCAAGTCATCAAGTTCATTGCTATATCAAACTCATGCGAAGTAGTTCTAATCCTTAGACCATGAGATCATGTTAATCACTGATACCGGAAGGGTACTTTGATGATATCAAACGTCACACCGTAATAGGGTGATTATAAAGGTTGATTTGGGTACTCTGAAAGTATTAGTTGAGGCTCATGGATCAAGAGTGGGATTTGTCCATCCGGATGACGGAAAGATATTCTCTGGGCCCTTCTCGGTGATATTGCATTGGAATAGCTTGCAAGCATGTGACTAGGTCACGGGAATGCATTATCACGGAACGAGTAAAGAGACTTGTCGGGAACGAGATCGAACTAGGTATGGTTGATACCAAATGATCGGATCTCGGACAAGTAATAATATCGCGAGACAAAAGGAATTAACTATGTTCGTTACTGGTTCACACGATCACTAGTTCATCGTTGAGTAAGTGGGAGTCATCATGGATTTCCAGATCCCGCTGTTGATTATTGATCGGAGAGGAGTCTCGATCATGTCCATGTTATTCATGAACCGTAGGGTGACACACTTAAGGTTCGCCGTCGTCTTTGAGTGGATACGATACTCCGATCGAATTACAGGACAGCATAAGGGTTGTTTCAGAAAAGCACCGAAACTGTTTCGGATATCGAAATAACTCAAGGGTGTATTTGTTAATGTTTGTTAATTGAATGAATTAACAAATATTAAAGAAATAAAAATGTTTTATTAAATCAATAAGTGTGAATTTTAATTGGCATGAATGTCATGCATTAAAATGGGGGTTACCTCATGTTGATGAGGGGGTTACAAGGGAATGAAGAGGGGGCCATGAAGAGGAGGAGACCTCCTTGGCCGGCCAACCCCTTGGGGGCTGCCCCTCCTCTTCTATATAAACCCCTCCCTCTCCTCCATGTCACACACTTCTTGATCCTCCCCTCCCTTGCATAGTTGCTGCCCAAATTCCGTCTCTGCTTAGCGAAGCTCTGCCAGAATTGTAGTTCATAGTTTATACACTTGGAGAAGTGTGTGGAGGAGTGTCCGGCAGATCCCTTCTTCCGCTGCTCCGCTGGACCGAGGGTGTGGAGGAGTCGACGTCGAGCTGTATGTGTGACCGAGCACGGGGGCGCTGCCACTTGTGGCGCCGGGTACACGATCTTGTGATCGTCAAGTGAACCACGACGTCGACTACGTCAAGTGAACAACTACGTCGACTACGTGCGTCTACACCAACTCTCCATCGTCAACGTTTGTGCGGGAACGTAATCCCCGCTTACGGTCGTCGAGGGTTAGTCTCCGTTGCTACCACCTCGTACAGTATCTTGGCTAGTTTATGTGTTCTTGCGTAAGAATTTTTTTTTCTATGCTACGAACCCATCAGTGGTATCAGAGCCATCTCTATGCGTAGTTGGTATGCACGGTTAGAACACATGTGGATCTGGGCGTTGATGATCATACTATTGCAATTTTTTGGTATTTTGGATCATAGTGGCATAGTGGGATTGAAGCTGCCCGAGACTAACCTTACGTGACCGCGTTCACGAGACTTGTCCCACACTTGACATGCTTCGGCATATGTGGCTTTGCGGGTGCACGTTTCTCCCACTATAGTTATGATCTATTTTACAAAGAGTTGTTAATAATATTTTTATCACCATTGTGGTTCTTGTTCGTAGGTAAGAACGGTTCTTCCTAGAAAGCCCCAAACCACGTAAAATATGCTAGACAAATTAGAAACGTCTAACTTGTTTTTGCAGGGCATGTGATGTGATATGGTCAAATTGTTTATGTTACAAATTGTATGCGATGATCCTTTTTGTAAGTTATAAACAACCGGCAGGAGCCATATGGTTGTCTTTACATTTAAATGGCCTGCGTGCCGTATATATATATATCCAAGTGATATATTGTAATGGAGGAAGACAACCAAGTTGGCGCGCCATGGACCTTGGTGCTACGCCGGTGGAATGATGGAGATCATGCCATGATGCACAAGATGGAGATCGAGTGCATGAAGGACCATATCATATCACATTATATATGCATGTGATGTTTATCCTTTTATGCATCTTATTCTGCTTAGATTTGATCGCGCGGTAGCATTATAAGATGATCCCTCTCACATAAATATCAAGATAAAATGTGTTCTCCCATAACATGCACCGTCACGAAAGTTCGTCGTTTTGAGACACCTCGTGATGATCGGGTGTGATAGACTCTACGTTCACATATGACGGGTGTAAGACCGTTTTACACACGCAAATGTTATGGTTCTACTTGGCGAGCCTAGCATGTACAGACATGGCCTCGGAACACGAACCGAAAGGTTAAGCATGAGTCATATGGTTGATATGATGAACATGGTGATGTTCGCCTTTGAAACTATACCGTTGCACGTGATGATCGGTTGCGGTATAGTGGATTTGGTTCGTGTAATCACTTAAGAAAACTAGGAGGGATGTTGTTTTTAAGTGGGAGTTCACATAGAATTTGATTTAACCTGAACTCATTCTATTATGAACTTAGTCTAAGTTAACTTTGCAAATAATTTGTAGATCATGGCACCACCTGCTCTGAATTTCAATGCGTTCATGGAAAAAGAAAAACTAGCCACCAACGGTAGCAACTTCACCAACTGGGCACTTAACTTGAGGATCCTCCTCAATGCATCTCAAAAGGGCTATGTGCTTGAGGCACCGCTAGGTAACCCGCCTGTAGAAGATGCTCCTGATGAAGAGAAAAATGTTTTTCTGACTCGTAAGGAGGACCACAGTTTAGTTTATTGCGGCATACTGTATGGACTTGAGCCGGAGCTGCGAAAACGTTTCGAGAACAGCAACGCTTATGATACAATAGGAGAGTTGAAACTGATCTTCGACTCCCATACTGCCGTAGAGAGTTATGATGCTTCAGAAAAGTTCTTTAGCTGCAAGATGGAAGAGAACAGCTCCGTTAGTGAGCACGTACTCAAAATGTCTGGGTACGCCGATAAGCTCATCTCTTTGGGAATAACGATTCCCAATGAGTTGGGAATACATCGGGTTCTCCAATCTCTCCCACCTAGCTTCAAAGGCTTTGTGATGAACTACAACATCCAGGGCATGAGGAAGTCTCTCCCCGAGCTTCTCTCAATGCTTAAGACTGCAGAAGTGGAGATCAAAAAGGAACATCAAGTGTTGATGGTCAATAAGACCACTAGTTTCAAGAAAGGTAGAAAGGATAATAAGTCCAAGGGTAGAAACAAGAAGGACGGCAAATCTGTTGCCGGTTCTGAGAGGAAACCCAAGGCTGGTCCTAAACCTGAAACTGAGTGCTTCTACTGCAAGGAAATGGGGCACTAGAAGCGCAACTGCCCAAAGTATCTGGCAGATAAGAAGAATGGGAAGATTAACAAAGGTATATATGATATACATGTTATTGATGTGTACCTTACTAGTAGCCGTAATAGCACCTGGGTATTTGATACTGGTTCGGTTGCTCACATATGTAACTCGAAACAGGGGCTAAAGAATAAGCGGCAACTTGCGAAGGATGAGGTCACGATGTGTGTCGGCAATGGATCAAAAGTTGATGTGATCGCCGTCGGGATGCTGCCTCTACATTTACCATCTGGATTAGTTTTAAACCTGAATAAATGTTATTTGGTGCCTGCGTTGAGCATGAACATTATTTCTGGATCTTGTTTAATGCGAGACGATTATTCATTCCAGTCTGAGAACAATGGTTGTTCGATTTATATGAATAATATCTTTTATGGACATGCACCTGAGAAGAAAGGTTTATTTCTTTTGAATCTTGATAGTAATGAAACACATATTCATAACGTGAATGCCAAAAGAATTAAGTCAAATGATGATATAGCCGCATACATGTGGCACTGCCGTTTAGGTCATATTAGTGTTAAACGCATGAATAAGCTTCATTCGGATGGACTTCTGGAATCACTTGATTATGAATCATTTGAGACATGCGAGCCATGTCTTATGGGCAAGATGACTAGAACGCCGTTTTCCGGTTCAATGGAATGGGCGACAGACTTATTGGAAATCATACATACTGATGTATGTGGACCTATGAGTGTGCCGGCGCGTGGTGGATATCGTTATTTTGTTACTTTCACTGATGACTTAAGTAGATATGGGTATATTTACTTAATGAAACACAAGTCTGAAACGTTTGAAAAGTTCAAAGAATTTCTGAGTGAAGTAGAAAATCATCGTAACAGAAAGATTAAATTTCTACGATCTGACCGTGGAGGAGAATATCTTAGTTACGAGTTTGGCACACATATGAGAGAATGTGGAATAGTTTCACAACTCACTCCCGCTGGAACACCACAACGAAATGGTGTATCCGAACGTCGTAACCGTACTTTATTGGATATGGTTTGGTCTATGATGTCTCTTACCGATCTGCCACTATCTTTTTGGGGTTATGCGCTAGAAACAACCGCTTTCACTTTAAATAGGGCTCCATCTAAATCCGTTGAAATGACACCGTATGAATTATGGTTTGGAAACAAACCTAAGCTGTCATTTCTAAAAGTTTGGGGATGCGATGTTTATGTGAAGAAACTTCAGCCTGATAAACTCGAACCCAAAGCGGAAAAATGTGTCTTCATAGGATACCCTAAAGAAACAATTGGGTACACCTTCTATCACAGATCCGAAGGCAAAGTGTTTGTTTCTAAGAACGGATCCTTTTTGGAGAAGGAGTTTCTCTCGAAAGGTGTGAATAGTAGGAAGGTAGAACTCGATGAGGTTATTGAACCTCCTCTTCATGAATTGGCGAGTGGCGCAGCGCCGAAAACCGTTCCGGTGGTGACTTCACCAAATGAAGTGGGAGCTAATGATGAAGATCATGAAACTCCAAAAGAGGATGCTACCAAACCTCGCAGGTCGACAAGAACACGTACCACTACTGAATGGTACGGTGATCTTATCGTAAATGCCATTGTTGAAAACGATGACCCTGCGACGTATGATGAAGCGATGATGAGCCCAGATTCCAACAAATGGCATGAAGCCATGAAATCCGAAATGGAATCCATGTATGAAAACCAAGTATGGACTTTGGTGGAACTTCCCAATGACCGAAAGGACGTTGAGAATAAATGGATTTTCAAGAAGAAAACATACGCTGATGGTAATGTGACCGTCTATAAAGCACGACTTGTCGCAAAAGGTTTCCGACAAATTCAAGGAATTGACTATGATGAGACTTTCTCACCCGTAGTGATGCTAAAGTCTGTTAGGATTATGTTAGCAATTGCTGCATTTTTCGATTATGAAATTTGGCAGATGGATGTGAAAACCGCGTTCCTTAATGGTAACATTGAGGAAGAGTTGTACATGGTACAGCCCAAGGGTTTTGTTGATCCTAAGGATGCTGACAAGGTATGCAAACTTCAGCGATCCATTTATGGACTGAAGCAAGCATCCCGGAGTTGGAACCTCCGTTTTGACAAAGTTATCAAAGGGTTTGGATTTGTCAAAACTTATGGAGAAACTTGTATTTACAAGAAAGTGAGCGGGAGCTCTGTAGCATTTCTAATATTATATGTGGATGACATATTGCTGATTAGAAATGATACGGAACTTTTGAAGAGCGTAAAAGATTACTTAAACAGTAAGTTTTCAATGAAAGACCTTGGTGAAGCGGCGTATATTTTAGGCATCAAAATCTATAGAGATAGATCGAGACGCTTAATTGGACTATCGCAAAGTACATACCTTGACAAGATTCTAAAGAAGTTTAGAATGGAAGATAGTAAGAAAGGGTTCTTACCTATGTTGCAAGGAAAGATATTGAGTAAGACTCAAGGTCCGGCTACAGCTAAAGATAGAGAAGAAATGAATAAGATTCCCTATGCCTCTGCCATAGGCTCTATCATGTATGCCATGTTATGTACAAGACCAGATGTGGCACATGCTATTAGTTTGACTAGTAGGTACCAATCTGATCCAGGTTTGGAACACTGGACGGCGGTCAAGAATATCTTTAAGTACTTACGAAGGACTAAGGATATGTTTCTCGTATATGGCGGTGAAGAAGAGCTCGTTGCAAGTTGTTACGTCGATGCTAGCTTCGACACTGATCCGGATGACTCTAAGTCTCAATCTGGGTACGTATTTGTTATGAATGGAGGAGCGGTAAGCTGGAGGAGTTCCAAGCAAAGCGTGGTGGCGAGATCAACTACAGAGGCGGAATACATTGCTGCTTCAGAAGCAGCAGAAGAAGCAGTTTGGATGAAGGAGTTCATATCCGAACTGGGTGTGGTTCCGAGTGCATTGGATCCAATGGTTATCTATTGTGACAATAATGGTGCCATAGCCAATACTCAGGAGCCAAGGTCTCACAAGAAATTCCAGCATGTAAAGCGCCGATTTCACTCCATCCGTGAACATGTCGCGGATGGTGATGTAAAGATTTGCAAAGTGCACACGGATCTGAATGTGGCAGACCCGTTGACTAAAGCTCTCCCCAAGGCAAAACATGATCAGCACCAGAACTCAATGGGTGTTAGATTCATCACTATGTAATCTAGATTATTGACTCTAGTGCAAGTGGGAGACTGAAAGGAATATGGCCGAGAGGCAATAATAAAGTTGTTATTATATTATTCCGTGTTCATAATAGATGTTTATTTTTCGTGCTAGAATTGTATTAATCGGAAACATTAATACTTGTGTGATTAATAAACTAAAAGGGTTCCTAGTAAAGCCTCTCTTTTATACTAGCTCGTTGATTAACTGATGATCAAGGTTTCCTGATCATGAACATTGGATGTTGTTAATAACGGGGTCATATCATTAGAAGAATGATGTGATGAACACTCACACCCTTAGTACGAATAGCAATACGATCAAGTCATCAAGTTCATTGCTATATCAAACTCATGCGAAGTAGTTCTAATCCTTAGACCATGAGATCATGTTAATCACTGATACCGGAAGGGTACTTTGATGATATCAAACGTCACACCGTAATAGGGTGATTATAAAGGTTGATTTGGGTACTCTGAAAGTATTAGTTGAGGCTCATGGATCAAGAGTGGGATTTGTCCATCCGGATGACGGAAAGATATTCTCTGGGCCCTTCTCGGTGATATTGCATTGGAATAGCTTGCAAGCATGTGACTAGGTCACGGGAATGCATTATCACGGAACGAGTAAAGAGACTTGTCGGGAACGAGATCGAACTAGGTATGGTTGATACCAAATGATCGGATCTCGGACAAGTAATAATATCGTGAGACAAAAGGAATTAACTATGTTCGTTACTGGTTCACACGATCACTAGTTCATCGTTGAGTAAGTGGGAGTCATCATGGATTTCCAGATCCCACTGTTGATTATTGATCGGAGAGGAGTCTCGATCATGTCCATGTTATTCACGAACCGTAGGGTGACACACTTAAGGTTCGCCGTCGTCTTTGAGTGGATACGATACTCCGATCGAATTACAGGACAACATAAGGGTTGTTTCAGAAAAGCACCGAAACTATTTCGGATATCGAAATAACTCAAGGGTGTATTTGTTAATGTTTGTTAATTGAATGAATTAACAAATATTAAAGAAATAAAAATGTTTTATTAAATCAATAAGTGTGAATTTTAATTGGCATGAATGTCATGCATTAAAATGGGGGTTACCTCATGTTGATGAGGGGGTTACAAGGGAATGAAGAGGGGGCCATGAAGAGGAGGAGACCTCCTTGGCCGGCCAACCCCTTGGGGGCTGCCCCTCCTCTTCTATATAAACCCCTCCCTCTCCTCCATGTCACACACTTCTTGATCCTCCCCTCCCTTGCATAGTTGCTGCCCAAATTCCGTCTCTGCTTAGCGAAGCTCTGCCGGAATTGTAGTTCGTAGTTTATACAATTGGAGAAGTCTGTGGAGGAGTGTCCGGCGGATCCCTTCTTCCGCTGCCCCGCTGGACCGAGGGCATGGAGGAGTCGACGTCGAGCTGTACGTGTGACCGAGCACGGGGGCGTTGCCACTTGTGGCGCCGGGTACACGATCTTGTGATCGTCAAGTGAACCACGACATCGACTACGTCAAGTGAACAACTACGTCGACTACGTGCGTCTACACCAACTCTCCATCATCAACGTTTGTGCGGGAACGTAATCCCCACTTACGGTCGTCGAGGGTTAGTCTCCGTTGCTACCACCTCGTAGAGTATCTTGGCTAGTTTATGTGTTCTTGCGTAGGAATTTTTTTTTCTATGCTACGAACCCATCAAATACTCCCTCTTGGAGTCACTAGCATCTACTCGGCCAAGATATCTACTAGCAACGAAGAGCATGCAAGATCGTAAACAATATAGAGATGATAAATCATAAATCAACTTGACAAAGTATCAATATTCATCGGATCCCAACAAACATAACATGTAGAATTACACAACGATGATCTTGATCATGATAGGCAGCTCACAAGATCTAAACATGAAGCACATGGAGGAGATGACAACCATCTAGCTACTGCTATGGATCCGTAGTCCAAGGTAGACTACTCACACATCACTCTGGAGGCAGGCATGGTGATGAAGAAGGCCTCTGGTGGTGATTCCACTCTCCGGCAGGGTGCCGGGAAGAGCTTCTGGACCCTCCTGATCTCGCATCAACGACGATGGTGGCTTATAGTATGTTTTGTGGAAAATTAATCGTGTCCTTAGGGTTTTCCCGTTGAGTGGAATACATAGGCAGAAGGGCGGCGTCAGGAGGTGGGCAAAGTGGCCCCACCATCTAGTGGCACGGGCCAGGGACTGGCCGCACCACCCTATGGTGTGGCTAGCCCCTGGTCCCCCTCCATCTCTGCTTTGGACTTCATCTTGTGTCGGGAAAAATAGGAACTTCGGCTTTTGTTTCATCCAATTCCGAGAATATTTCATGTGTAGCTTTTCTGAAACACAAAAATAGTAGAAAATAGGGAACTGGCACTGTGGCATCTTGTTAATAGGTTAGTTCTGGAAAATGCATAAAAATGCCACGAAGTGTAACGAAACACTAAGCAAATGGTGCATAAACAAGCATGGAGCTTAAAAAAATTATAGTTACGTTTCAGACGTATCAGCATCCCCAAGCTTAACTCCTACTCGTCCTCGAGTAGCTAAGTGATAACAAAAGAATAATTTTTGAGGTGACATGCACCAACACAATCTTGATCATCTATGTAAAGCATTGAGTGCTGGGATCAACAGAACTTAAAACATGAGCATGAAAGATATAATCTTGATAGAAGAAACTTAGCAACCATGTTATAACATGAAAAAGAACACAAATGAAAGATCATGAAAATGAAACAATGAAAGTCAAACGTGTGTTCAAATCATATGGAAAAACATACAAATGGTTTTCACCTTGTCCTTCATGGAGAGCAAAACATAAATGCATAGGACACCTAAAAGTTTAAGAGGGCGACTAGATACAAATAATTTAAGAACAAGTGAAACCAAAATCATGAATCAATCAATGATAATCTTTGCGACTATGCACATTAAACTCAGAATGACAACTATGCTCTCTTAGACGGTGCATAAAGGTAGAAGGTGGTGACTTAACATAAAAGTAAAAGAAAGGCCCTTCGCAGAGGGAAGCAATGATTAAACATGTGCTAGAGCTTTTCATTTGTAAAACAGAGAGATAAAAGTTGGGTTTTGAGAGGTGGTTGTCTTTGTCATCGACTGACAATGGGGTTCTTACTATCTTCCATACAAAAATGAAGCAAGTTTTTGAGAGAGATTGGCACTTTTGTGCTCTTTTATAAAGCTTGGCACTCCTCCCCACCTTTTTTCTTTCTCAAACCATGGCTAACCGATTCCATCGGATGCCCACCAACATTCATATACCACGGAGGAGTGCCTTTTTTTCCCTTTTTTTCTTTTTGGAATAAACAATATGGAAGATATCAAATCCGACCACTACGTCCTCATGAGCTGAAAACAGTGTCACAAAATGAGAAGTATTTTGAATGTTTTTTGAAAGGTAGCACATGAAAATTTACTTGGAATGGCTTACAAATACCATGCATAGGAATTTATAGTGGACACATTGGAATAACTTGGTTTTGGGAGTTGGATGCACGAGTAGAGCTCATACTCAGTACAAAATGATGGCTAGCAAAAGACTGGGAGCGACCAACTAAGAAAGCAATAACGGTCATAATCATGCATAGCGACAAAACATCATTAAGAGAAGCATAAGATGGCATCAAAAGTCAAAAACTAAATGATCATAGAGGCTTATGCGACTTTGTATGGGCATCAAGGAGAAAACCAAATTAATGCTTCCAAATAATAAAAACAACGCATGATTTTTTCAAAGGCTCATTAAGCAATCTCAGTCATTTGAGACAAGTCATGCTACAACAAAACCACTAAGCATACTATCAAAACGATATCAAGCACAACATGCAAAAGTCTAAGCCGCAGTCTAAACAAGCTCCTTTTTGTACCACTTTTTTAAATGAATTTTTTTCTCTTTTCCAACACCATTCGAACCTTTTTGAAACAACTCTTTTGATGAAAACCAACATGGACCAGAGGTCAAAATACAACTTGCTATAAAAATATAAGAAGATCTGAACAAAAATCAAGGCAAAAAATGAAAGCTAAACGCAGTTCTAGAAAAAGAGAACACTCGTTGAATGATAAGAGTGAAAAACGGAGTGTTCTTGGCAAATGAAAAGCAAGGAAACTTCTCCAAAAGAAATTTGTTGGGGTCCAAACATTTATTACAGCAAACAAAACTAAACAAAACTGAAAACTAAAGACAAGATGCTCCAAGAAAAATGCATAGTGCATGAAGCAATAAAAATATAGTGTGTTGAAAGGTGACCTAATTTTTGCCGATGAAGAAGGGGTGCCTCGGGGGCGTCCCCAAGCTTTGATGCTTGTACCTCTTGGATATTTCTTGGGGTGCGTGGGCATCCCCAAGCTTGAGCTTTTGTCCATTCTTCAACTCATCTCATCATTCTCCAATCCCTACACTTGAAAACTTCCTTCATACAAAATTCAACACAATTCTATTAGCAATATTAGTGTAAGCATAATAATGAATCAACCCCTTTTTGCTTCAGATTTCAACTCAAAACCACCACATATAAATCATATACTCCTGTAGCAACTTCCCCAAAAGTTCTGTGATCAAAAGAACTAAAAAAGAAAGCGATAGAGAGGCAAACACAAATAGTGGCAGAAATCTGTCAAAACAGAACAGCTGATAAAAGTCGATTTTTTCGAGGGTTTTATGTTGCTCAAATCAAAAACTTTATAACTAATGAAAGTTTGGATATAACCTGGGGCATATGCACAAGAAATCACAGGTCAAAAAGATATTCTGAGAATTTTCACGAATGTTTACGGTGCAGCACCAAAATCTGTTTCAGGACAGCAACATCCCCAAATCTTACCTCACTAAAATTAGAGGTTTCTCTTGGCACAAAAACAAAATAAAAAGGATAAGGAGCGGTTATTACAGTAGTAATAACTTCCAAGACTCAAATTAAAGAAAAAGAACTGAAGGTAAAACAATGGGTTATCTCCCAAGAGTGCTTTTCTTTAACGCCTTTGAGCTAGGCGCAGAAAGTGCAAATCAAGTATTTTCGAAAGAAGCATTAAGATCAACTATTTCCTCAAGATTACCACTTACCACACTAGGCACTTTATAGGTTTCCGAAGATGATTCAACCTGCAAGTCACTCTTAGTTGAACTAAAAGTCTTACCAATCTTAAAAACATGTTGAGGTTTAGGCACAGACACCTTGGGAACATACATAAATTTTTGCTCTTTTCCAACAAAAGCTTTCTCCTTATTAAACTTAAGAGAAGAGAAAATGGAACTTAAAATTTCCATGGATTCCTCTAATTTCCCAATCCTAAGGTTTTGACTATCAAGAGTAGTGCTAGCTTCTAAAACGGTGATTCTCTTACCGATACTTTCTATCGCTTCATTAACTCTGCTAGCGTTATCAAGGATATTTGGCAAACTTTTTTCTAAAGAGCCTAGTTTTTCTATAACTTCCTCCATAGTGATCTCAGTTTTCACAACATGGATAGGTGGTACTCCCACTATACTTTCTATTAAAGTGCATGCTTCAAGAGCGGGAGTACCCAGAAAATTACCTCCTGCAAGAGTATCAAGAACGTCCCTGTTCCAACTAGATATACCAACATAAAAATTTCTAAGGAGGATCATGGTAGAATGCTTCTTCGTACACCTATGATGAGAATTGCTAATACGGTACCAAGCATCTTTCAAGCTCTCTCCCCCTTGTTGCTTAAAACTACGAACTTCTACTTCAGGATTACTCATTCTAATAAAACTAAAAGCAGACAAATAAAAAATTACAACTAATAGGAAACTAATTTTTTGTGTGTTTTTGATAAAAAGATGCAAGCAAAAATAAAGTAAAGCAAAACAATAAACAAAGTAAAGGATGTGCGTGCGAAACTCCCCTTGCAGAAGTCTTCTTCTTCCCCGGCAACAGCGCCAGAAAACAGCTTGATGCGGACGGTGTTGATATATAGATCACCGACCAGTTGGGAACCCCAAGAAGAAGGTATGATGAGCACAACAATAGTTTTCCCTCAGTAAGAAACCAAGGTTTGGCAGTCCAGTAGGAGAAAGCCAAACTTAAGAAGGTGATGCTTGCTAGCTTCGTGACACTCCAACAAGGGCGCCGTTTACGATACTTGTTAGTGCGTCTTCAACTAGTAGCAATGCGGAACATGCACACAACACAACCAAGAACTTTGCTCCCAACTTACGATGAGGTTATTGATCTCACCGGTTTGCTATAAACAAAGGTATGAGCGTATCGAGTGGAAAGCAATAGTAATATGCGAGAAAGTAAACAGTGCGAGTAATAGTAAATGGTGTAACAATGTAAAGGAAATTGGACCGAGGTCCACAGTTCACTAGTGGTGTCTCTCCATAAAATAAATAACAACATGCTGGGTAAACAAATTACAGTTGGACAATTGATAGAATAACGATAACGTGCATATGTCGCGAGGATCACTATGATATTTACTCTGGGCATTACAACAAAATACATAGACCGCCATCCAACTGCATCTATGACTAATAATCCACTCACGGGGATATCATTCGAACACCCCACGAGTATTAAGTCGCGAACAACAGATAACTGCATTAAGCAAAGTGTGTAATGTAAACAAAACAAATGTCCTTGGACACAAGAATGTTGTTTTCTCCCTAGTGGCAACAACACATCTACGACCTTAGAGGTTATTGTCACCCCCCCAGATTAAATAGAGGCATGAATCCAACTATCGAGCATAAATACCCCCTCTTGGAGTCACTAGTATCTAATTGGCCAAGATAGCTACTAACAACGGAGAGCATGCAAGATCATAAACAACATAGAGATAACATAAGATATATGATTCAGCACATCAACTCAACATAACACCAATATTCATCGGATCCCAACAAACACAACATATAGAATTACACAAAGATGAACTCGATCATGTAAGGCAGCTCACGAGATCTAAACATGAAGCACATGGTGGAGAAGACAACCATCTAGCTACTGCAATGGACCCATAGTCCAAGGTAGACTACTCACTCATCGCGCCGGAGGCAAGCATGGCGATGAAGAAGACCTCCGGTGGCGATTCCCCTCTCCGGCAGGGTGCCGGGAAGAGCTTCAGGACCCTCCTGATCTCGGGTCAACAACGGCGGTGGATCGCGATGTGTTTCTAGAAAATTGATTGGGTATTTAGGTTTTTCCCGTTGGGGGGTCTTTATAGGCGAAGGGGCGGCACCAGAGGTGGGCCTGGGTGCCCTCACCACAGGACGGCACGGCCAGGGGCTGGGCCACGCCCCCTGGTGGTGAGGCCGCCTAGTGGCCCCCCTCCGTCTCCTCTTCGGACTTCTGGAAGCTTTGGTAAATTTCTGGATGTTCGGCATTTGTTTCTTCCAATTACGAGAATATTTCATGTGTAACTTTGCTGAAACACAAAAATAGCAGAAAACAGGGAACTGGCGCTATGGCATCTTGTTAATAGGTTAGTTCCGGAAAATGCATAAAAATGCCACAAAGTGTAACGAAACACTAAGCAAATGGTGTAAGAATAAGCATGGAGCATCAAAAATTATAGATACGTTTAAAACGTATAATCGCCTATCTCAGGGAGCGGGAGGGCAGGTCGACATCTGGCCGTAAACCTTGCCTAGGACATCACGAGGTTATCCTGGTGCCTCGGTGCTTCTACGTCCAGCTCAGGGAGTGCAACCTTATCGTCCTTGTCGTCCCTCCTGCCATAGCCTGGGAGGTGTCCAGGATGCTCAAGATCACGACCCAGGCAGGAGCCACCATCCCGCTGTGCCACGGTGAGTTCTGCGAGTACCGCGTCCACATGGAGTGGTTCCAGGGCAAGCTGTTCTTCATGCGGGGTTGGGAGGACATGGTGAAGAGGCTCACTCTGCGGAAGGATGACGTCCTCGTCTTCGAGGTCGACGTGAAGTGCTTCCAGTTCACCCTGATCCGAGCCACCTCCTCCGTCCAGCCGGTGATGAAGTGCAAGCGCCATGGCCTGACGGTGGCAAAGTGATCTTGCGTCCCAGGTAATGTTAAGAACTAAAGTAGTTACTACTGACGGGTGATGAAAATACTTTTTTTGTTCCAAGGGAGTGTTCCCCTAGTGTAATTATGCGATGGTTGGTCCTATGTAAACCTATTTTGTGCCAGGGAGTGTTCCCCTGATGTGCAGTTAGTTTAAACTGCCTATAGTTAAGTATGCTATGGTGTGTTATCAGCATATGCTTGCTTTGTTATGCAGTGATTTGTGCCTAATATTGTGATCAGTATGTGTTGTAATGCTACCGTTTGAATATAAGCTCAGCAATGTTTAAAAGTGGTTAGCACATCTCAGTGCGAGTGTCCTTCAGACGGCAATCAAACAACAGGCGTTGTGCTCTGCTCACACTATGATGGAAACAGCGAGCATCCAATCAACATGGGCCTTTTGGCTTTCTGGCTGCGACCCAGGCCACCAAACGAAAAACCAAAGCTGATTTTAGCCCTTTGATGCGACCCAGGCCCACCAGCGCCTATGCCCAGGAAGCCCAAAAAGGGATGCAGGCTACCAATCGCACCCTAGATGCTGCCGCCTTTTAGAGATATGTCACATTATGTGACATGATTGCCAGAGATATGTCACATTATGTGACATAACTCCCTGATCCTCTAAATCGTGGAGAGTCCTTAATGTTGTGATCTCCCATTTATGATTAGGATTGTAATTCTTGTATAAATAGACATGTAATGGAAAGGCCCAAAGTGTGGTCATTTCTCTCACATTGTATCAGCCTAAACAATCCTACACATGTTCCGCTCCACCCTCTCTCCACCATAGCCACTGTCGGCCTCTCACTACCCCAGCCGACCGCCGCCTAACCCCTCCCTCTCCTCCCCCTATCCCTATCCACCATGGCTACTCTTCCTATGCAGCCGTCCTTCTTCCTCGACCACGTCGCCTCCTACGCCACGTCTTCATGCGGCGCTCCGCCTGGCGCCGCCCTCTACATGGCTCTTCCTCAAGCCGGCCACGGTGCCGTCCCCTATGACACGTCCTCGTATGGCGCTCCTCCTGGTGCCGCATCCTATGCGGCTCTTCTCTATGCCGGCTACGTCACCCCCAACGCGGCTTGATACGTCTCCAATGTATCTATTATTTTTGATGCTCCATGCTTGTTTTTACATCATTTGCCTTGTGTTTTGTTATACTTTGTGGCGTTTTTATGCGATTTCCGGAACTAACCTATTGACAAGATGCCACAGTGCCAGGTCCCTGTTTTCTACTATTTTTATGTTTCAGAAAAGCTACATAGGAAATATTCTCAGAATTGGATGAAACAAGTTCCAGAAGTCTTATTTTCCCCGGAAGCTTCCAGAGAACCGAAGAGGAGGCAGAGTGGGGCCACGAGGACCCCACACACCAGGGCAGTGCAGCCCAGGCCCTGGCTACACCCCCTATGTGGGAGGAGCCCCTGGCAGCCCCCTGACGACGCCCCTTCGCCTATGTAAAGCCTCGGGACGGAAAACCCTAGGGGAGTCGGCAAATTTCCAGAAAGAGTTCCGCAGTTCCGCCGCCGCCGTTGACAAATTTTGGGGGACAGAAGTCTCTGTTCCAGCACCCTGCCGGGATGGAGAAGTGCCCCCGGAGCCATCTCCATCGGTCTCCATCGCTGTCTCCACCGTCTCCATCGACCTCACCGCCATCTCCATCAACCTTGCTGTCTCCTATGATAAGGAGGGAGTAGTTCATCCCCGGGGCTGAGGGCTCTACCGATAGCTATGTGGTTCACCTCTCTCTCCCATGATGTGATCTTTATGTGATCGTGAGCTTTGTATCATGTTGAATAAGTAGATGCTACTCTTCATCATTATGTGTACTCTAGTGGTGTTATTAAAGTAATCTATTCCTCCTGCCATGGTGTAACGGTGATAGTGTGTGCATCGTGGTGGTACTTGGTATAGGCTACAATTGTGATCTCTTATGGATTATGAGAGTAATTATCACTATGATTGTATTAAAATGATCTATTCCTCCTTTCATGGTATAATGTTGACAGTGTGTGCACCGTGTTAGTACTTGGTCTAAGTTGCAATAATATTTATCTTGAGTTGTGATTTGAGTTGGATATCTCTATGAGTGGTGTTTGTCAAGTACTTGATGAACTTTAAGGGGTGCTTCTGTAGACACTAAGCAATGATTAGTGTTATTCAATAGGAGAGTAATTCAGAGTAGCATAGTGAAGAGAAGTTATTTATTTGTTCAATTATGTTATATTTGTTGGGAGTGTGTCCACTAGTGAAAGTATGATCCCTAGGCCTTGTTTCCAAGCTTTGCACACCGTTTACTTGCTGTTTTGTTACTTGTTTGCTTGCTGCCATTTTTATTCCAGATTGCATTTACTACTTATAATCATCTATACCACTTGTATTTCACTATCTCTTCGCCGAACTAGTGCACCTATACATCTGACAAGTGTATTGGGTGTGTTGGGGACACAAGAGACTTTCTGTATCGTAATTGTAGGGTTGTTTGAGAGGGATAGATTTGACCTCTTCCTCCCTGAGTTCGATAAACCTTGGGTGATCCACTTAAGGGAAACTTGCTGCTGCTCTACAAACCTCTGCACTTGGAGGCCCAATACTATCTACAAGAACAGAAGCGTGTGTAGACATCAAGCTCTTTTCTGGCACCGTTGCCGGGGAGGTAAGGTAAAAGGTACTCGCATCCTCCTGTGTGAGTGCTCGGAGTTATTTCCTTTAGATTCTGCAATTATATCTTTTTGTTTCTTGTTTTTATTTTCACTAGTTAGGCTTAATGGAAAATAAAGAGTTCTTTAGTCTTTTTTCTAAGTTTAGATTTGATGAGAAAATTGAAAATCCTTTGGAGCTTATTTTGCATAGCAATGTTATTAGTACGAATGCTTTGAATCCCGTTATTGCTAATGCTATGGAAAAGTCTAAGCTTGGGGAAGCTGGTTTTGTTAAGCATGATATTTTTAGTTCCCTAGCTTTAGTGGAGAAAGTTTGCTCTGATGATATTTTATCTCCCATATGTGATGTTTCTAATGATGTTTGTGCTCCTCATCCTTTTGAAATACCTATGGAGATTGTTGAATGTGTTATGAATAACCGCTATTTAGGAGATGGAACTGTCCATCCTGGTGATCATTTGCTTTTTATACATGAATTATGCGAGTTGTTCTAGTGTGCAGGTATTTCAATGAACCAAGTTAAGAAGAAGCTATTCTCTTTATCACTGAAAGGCAGAGCTGAGGAATGATATAAAACACTGAAGGATGGCCGACCTATTGATTGGGAGGAAATCACACCTCTCTTTTATTCTAAATTCTATCCTTCTAGTCAGGTTTATAAAGATAGGAATTACATTTATAATTTTCATCCACATGAGGGAGAAAGCATTGCCCAAGCGTGGGGAAGATTGAAGTTACTAATGCACAAATGTCCTATTCATGATCTTCCCCGTAATATTGTTATTAATAATTTTTATGCAAGGCTTTCAGGATATTACAAGGACTATCTAGATGCATGCTTTGATGGGTCTTTCACAAGCAAGGATGTTGACACCAAGTGGGATCTTCTTGAGACAATTCAAAACAATATTGAAGGTTGGGATAGCGACAAAGGTAAAGGATCAGGTATGAATTACGAGTTTGATTGCATTAAGTCTTTCGCTAAAACTACTAATTTTCAAGAGCTTAGTGCTAAATATGGGCTTGATCCTCAAATTATGGTTGATTGCTTTAAAGCCTTTGCTTCCCATATGAATATTCCTAAAGGAAATGGGGATGTGTATCATGAACCTTTTAAGGACACTTGCATAGAAAGTGATATTGTTATTGATAATTGCAATAAACATGCTCAAACTTCTAAAAGTCCTATTTCTTATAAGCATGTTAATTTTTGTGGAATACATAGACCTTGTGAACAGAGTCACAACAAGGAAGATTATTGCATCACCCACAGGAATGAAGAAACCAATACGTGGCTCAGGGATCTAGATGAGCTTGGTGAAAAGGTTTGTGAACTTTATCCTTTTCTTTGTGAATTTTGCGGTAAAAATGGCCACTTTAATTTTCAATGCCCAATTAATCGAGTGAGTACCGCAGATTTGTATTGTGATGATAAGATTACTTTCAATCAGCATGATGAGCTTACTTTATTTTTGAATTGTGAAGAGATATCTAGAAAGATTTCTTTAGTTGATATGAGAGATGTTGATATTAATAGCATCCTTCGTGGTTGTCGTCTCTATTGTGCTAAAGATTGCCGCACAAATACTTACTTACAAGATCTTATAAAACATGATGTTTTGCCAAGCTATGACAGGACTAATAGATATTTCGATCTTATTAATAGAGAGGAGGAATCCTCCAAAGTTTCTTCTATTGTTCCTGTCAGCAAACCAGATTATGTGGAGAAGATGCCTTTCCCTCCTAAAGATTATGTGGAGAAGATGCCCTTCAAGTCTCTCCCTCCTAAAGAAGAGAGTAAGAAGAGTATGAAGAAGAAGAGGAGTAAAAGGCGAGAGGACACAGTATCTTCCCCTAAGCATTATGATCCTGCTATAGATTATGATAATTCTGATTGGGATGATGTTCCCATGCCTGTTACCTATGTTAGTGATCATGATTGGGAAAAGCACTCTACTTTTGACATTGAAAATCTTTTTGGTACCAATTCTAAGGTTAATAATTGTTGTACCATTAGAACTATCCATGTTCCTTCTTATGATGATATGTTTGATGAGTATGCTTTGCGAAATAGTTGCTCTCTAGCTTGTGATGATACTAAACCTCTAGTTTATGATGGTTATAATGATGGGTATAATATTTTCAGTTCACCTACTTTTGAGGAGAAAATTAGTTATGATTACAATATGCCTCCTGTTTTTGATGATTATGGTGATGAGAATAATTATTCTGTTGAATCTGCCCCTACTACGATTGTTCATGTGGGGATTATTAATTCTTTTATGCATGTGGCTCATGATAAGGATGCTTTATGTGATAGTTATATTGTTAGTTCTATTCATGATGCTACTGAAAGTTATTATGAGAGAGGGAAACATGGTTTGATGGATCTCAACAATATTGAGTTTTCCCTCTTTATGTTGCAATTCTTGAAGTTGTACTCGTTTTGCCTTTCTATGCTTTTTGCTTTGCGCTTTCATGACTTGTCTGTTTACAAGACTATTTTTCATAGGAAGTGGTTCAGATTTAAATGTTTTTCACATTTGCTTTTTGATGCTCTCTATTGCTTTAAGTTCCTATATGGCGCCTTTGCCTCAAGCTCTTATATGGCGCCCACATGAGCATCTTTGCAAATTATTGCGCCTAGCTCAAAGGCGTTAAAGAAAAGCACTCCTGGGAGATAACCCATTGTTTATTTTCAGTACTTTTTCTTTTATTTGGGTCTTGGAAGTTATTACTACTGTAATGACCTCTCCTTATCTTTTTTATTTCGTTGTTGTGCCAAGAGAAGCCTCTAATTTGAGTGAGGTAAAGATTTGGGGATGTTGCTGTCCTGAAACAGTTTTTGGTGCTGCACCGTAAAAATTCTTGAAAATTCTCTGTGTATCTTTTGGACCTGAAATTTCTTGTGCATATGCCCCAGGTTATATCCAAACTTTCATTAGTTGAACACTTTTTGATTTGAGCAACAGAAAACCCCTCAAAAATTCTACCTTTGTTAGCTGTTCTGTTTTGACAGATTTCTGCCAATATTTGTGTTTGCCGCTTTATCGCTTTCTTTTTGAGTTCTTTTGATCACGGAACTTTTGGGGAAGTTGCTACAGTAGTATATGCTTAATATGTGGTGGTTTTAGGTTGAAAACTGAAGCAAAAAGGGTTGATTCAATGTTATGCTTACACTAATGTTGCTAATAGAATTGTGTTTAGTTTTGCATGAAGGAAGTTTTCAAGTGTAGGGATTGGAGAATGATGAGATGAGATGAAGAATGGACAAAAGCTCAATCTTGGGGATGCCCATTCAACCCCCAAGAAATATCCAAGAAGTACAGGCATCAAAGCTTGGGGATGCCCCCGAGGCACCCCCTTCTTCATCGGCAAAAATCATGTCACCTTTCAAAACACTATATTTTTATTTCTTCATGCATT
The DNA here is from genome assembly GCA_007115705.1 of Dactylis glomerata. NCBI lineage: Eukaryota > Viridiplantae > Streptophyta > Magnoliopsida > Poales > Poaceae > Dactylis > Dactylis glomerata. Next base: position 179,916 of record QXEO01001820.1, read on the forward strand.
ATGCGTTCTTCTTGGAGCGTCAGTTTCTTTTGCTTTTAGTTTTCTTTTGTTTTGTTTGCTGCAATAAATGGTTAGATCACATCATGTTTCTTTTGGAGGAGATGAACTTGCTTTTCATTTGCCAAGAACACTCTAGTTTTCACTCTTATCGTTCAATGAGTGTTCTCTTTTTCTGCTACCGCGTTTAGCTTGCATTTTTCGCCTTGATTTTTGTTCAGATCTTGTTTTATCTTTGAATCAAGGTTTATTTGGACCTTTGGTATATGTTGGTTTTCCTCCAAAGAGTTTCCTCAAAAAAGGTTTTAATGGTGTTGGAAAAGAGAAAAAGCTTTATGCAAAAAGGTGGTACAAGAAGGAGCTTGTTTAGACTGTGGCTTAGGATTTTGCATGTCGTGCTTGATGTCTTTTTGATAGTATGCTTAGTGGTTTTGCTGTAGCATGACTTGTCTCAAATAACTGAGATTGCTTAATGAGCCTTTGAAAAAATCATGCTTTGTTTTTATCGTTTGGAAGCATTATTTTGGTTTTCTCCTTGATGCTTTATTTGGGTTGACTTGGCGCATGATAGCCTCTATGATCATTTAGTTTTTGACTTTTGATGCCATCTTATGCTTCTTTTAATGTCACTTTTTCGCTTTGCATGATTATGGCCGTTATTGATCTCTTAGTTGGTCGCTCCCAGTCTTTTGCTAGCCCTCGCATTGTACTGAGTATGAGCTCTACTCGTGCATTCAACTCCTAAAAACCAAGTTTGCCAAAGTGTCCACCATACATACCTATTAGCAATTTGCTATTCCAAAGTACATTTGACTTGCTTTTATCTACTCTTCAAATTAAACTCTTACCAGTGTTATGCAAAAATTGGTCAGTAAAGCTCTCACGAACCGGAAGGCACACTTTACTTTTTCTTGCTTTTAAAAATTTGACATTGTGGTCTCTTATGTTGAGTTGTTATGCTTGCAAGTTGTAAGTTGGAGACTAGCCCAACCATGCTGTCATGGGGCAAGCTTTCAACATTGCCCTTCTTATTTGAGTTGATATCGTGATCTTTTGTTTATGGATGCCCGCGGTGTGAAATGAATTGGGAATCTTGCGGGGATCATGGAGTTTGTATATGTGTTAGGGAAACGCCTGGGCTGCCAATCTAAGCCATGCATAATTCATGGTGGAAATTTGCAGCATACCCATAGTGGACATTCGACGACGCATCTAAAAAAAAAGCTATACAAATGGTAAATAAAAGAGATGTCGAGGTGTTCATTGTCTGCTTGTCCTGTCATTTTGATGTGGGCTTGTTCCATGTCATCGGGCACAGAGGTACCCCGTTGGCAGTTCTCGATGATACATATATACTTACAATGACAAGAGCCTTTCTTGGGACTCTAAGTAAAGTAGCATGAGGTTTGGGTACTCGCATTCACGGGACACGAGGTTTTCGACTTATGATTTGTCAAACATATGCATCATAATTGTTCTCATATTAACTTTAACCATTCAAGATGCTTATGATGGGGGCAATGAGAGCTCAAAGCTGGTAAGTACCATAATTTTTGAAGGTCTATAAAACTTGCGATCACTCCTTCCCTCCGCGAAGGGCCTTTCTTTAATTTTATGTTGAGTCACCACCTTCTATCTTTATGCACCATTAAGAGAGCATAGTTGTCATTCTTAGTATAATGTGCATTGTCCCAAAGTTTTCATTGATTGATTCATATTGTTGGTTTCACTTGTTCTTAAATTATTTGTATCTAGTCGCCCTTTTAAACTTGAAGGTGTCCTATGCATTTATGTTTTGCTCTCCATGAAGGACAAGCTGAAAACCATTTGTATGTTTTTCCTTATGATTTGAACACACGTTTGACTTTCATTGTTTCATTTTCATGATCTTTTGTTTGTGTTCATTTTCATGTTATAACATGGTTGCTAAGTTTCTATTATCAAGATTATGTCTTTCATTCCCATGTTTTAAGTTCTTTGATCTCAGCACTCAATGCTTTACCTATATGATCAAGATTGTGATGGTGCATGTCACCTCAAAAATTATTCTTTTGTTATCACTTACCTAATCTAGGACGAGCAGGAGTTAAGCTTGGGGATGCTGATACGTCTCCAACGTATCTATAATTTTTGATGCTCCATGGTTGTTTTTACACTATTTGCCTTGTGTTTCGTTATACTTCGTGGCATTTTTATACGATTTCTGGAACTAACCTATTGACAAGATGCCACAGTGCCAGTTCCCTGTTTTCTACTATTTTTGAGTTTCAGAAAAGCTACACAGGAAATATTCTCAGAATTGGACTAAAAAAGTTCCAAAGTCTTATTTTCCTCGGAAGCTTCCAGAGAACCGAAGAGGAGGTAGAGTGGAGCCACGAGGGCCCCACACACCAGGGCGGTGTGGCCCAAGCCCTGGCCGCGCCCCCTATGTGGGAGGAGCCCCTGGCAGCCCCCTGACGACACCCCTTCGCCTATATAAAGCCTCAGGACGGAAAACCCTAGGGGAGTCGACAAATTTCCAGAAAGAGTTCTGCAGTTCCGCCGCCGCCGTCGACAAATTTCGGGGGACAGAAGTCTCTGTTCCGGCACCCTGCCGGGACAGGGAAGTGCCCCCGGAGCCATCTCCATCGGTCTCTATCGCCGTCTCCGCCATCTCCATCAACCTCACCGCCGTCTCCATCAACCTTGCTGTCTCCTATGATGAGAAGGGAGTAGTTCATCCCCGGGGCTGAGGGCTCTACCGGTAGCTATGTGGTTCACCTCTCTCTCCCATGATGTGATCTTTATGTGATCGTGAGCTTTGTATCATGTTGAATAAGTAGATGCTACTCTTCATCATTATGTGTACTCTAGTGGTGTTATTAAAGTAATCTATTCCTCCTGCCATGGTGTAATGGTGACAGTGTGTGCATCATGGTGGTACTTGGTCTAGGCTACGATTGTGATGTCTTATGGATTATGAGAATAATTATCACTATGATTGTATTGAAGTGATCTATTCCTCCTTTCATGGTGTAATATTGACAGTGTGTGCACCGTGTTAGTACTTGGTCTAAGTTGCAATAATATTTATCTTGAGTTGTGATTTGATTTGGATATCTCTATGAGTGGTGTTTGTCAAGTACTTGATGAACTTTAAGGGGTGCTTCTGTAGCCACTACGCAATGATTATTGTTATTCAATAGGAGAGTAATTTAGAGTAGCATAGTGAAGAGAAGTTATTTATTTGTTCAATTATGTTATATTTGTTGGGAGTGTGTCCACTAGTGAAAGTATGATCCCTAGGCTTTGTTTCCAAGCTTTGCACACCGTTTACTTGCTGTTTTGTTACTTGTTTGCTTGCTGCTATTTTTATTCCAGATTGCATTTACTACTTGTAATCATCTATACCACTTGTATTTCACTATCTCTTCGCCGAACTAGTGCACCTATACATCTGACAAGTGTATTGGGTGTGTTGGGGACACAAGAGACTTTCTGTATCATAATTGAGGGTTGTTTGAGAGGGATAGCTTTGACCTCTTCCTCCCTGAGTTTGATAAACCTTGGGTGATCCACTTAAGGGAAACTTGCTGCTGCTCTACAAACCTCTGCACTTGGAGGCCCAACACTGTCTACAAGAACAGAAGCGTGTGTAGACATCACGGCCCCTACCCACGCCGGCCGTGCCGTCCCCCACAGCGCATCTTCATACGGCGCCCCTCCTGGTGCCGCCGTGGCGGTTCCCTACGCCGGCTACGCCACTCCCTATGTGGCTCCTTTCCACACTGGCTACACCGCCTGCAACACATCTTCTACCTACGCCGGCTATGTCGCCCCCAACGCGGCTCTTCCTCACGTCGGCCACACCGCCTTCTATGTTGCGCCGCTGGCATCGGCGCAAATATAGGCTCCTTCATCCCCCACGGAGTGGGTCTTTGACAGCGGCGCCACCTCCCACCTCTCCAAGGACACCAGTATCCTTCATTATCTTTCTCCACACCCTGTTTATCATCATGTTACCGTTGGAGACAGATCCTCCATTCCCGTCTCCTCCTCTGGTCATGCCTCTATTCCTTCTTTTTTATCTAACCGTCCTCTTCATCTTCATGATGTTCTTGTTACACCTCACATTATTAAAAATCTTGTTTCCGTTCGTCAGTTCAGTACTGATAATAATTGCTCCGTCGATTTTGATCCTTTTGGTTTTTCTGTGAGGGACCTTTTTTCTCGGCGTGAACTTCTTCGATGCAATAGTATGGGGGAGCTTTATTCTTTCCAGCACCCAACGCCCCGTGCTCTCACCACAATCACCACCCCACACGATATTTGGCATCGTTGCCTCGGTCATCCCGGTCACGATGCATATCGTCGTCTTTCGCAGCATATTTCTTTGCCTTCTCATAAACAAGTCTCTCATAGTACTCTTTGTCATGCATGTCAACTTGGACATCATGTATGTTTGCCTTTTTCTTCTTCCACCACTAGAACCACTCGTCCTTTTGAGTTAATTCACTGTGATCTTTGGACATCTCCGGTCTTGAGTACTTCTGGCTTTACATATTTCTTAGTCATTCTTGATGATTTTACTCATTTTTTGTGGACCATTCCTCTTCGCCTAAAATCCAATGCCTACGCCGCGCTCACCTCTTTTCGCGCATTTGCTCATACACAGTTTAATTTGCCTCTTGCATCCATACAGTGTGACAACGGTCGTGAGTTCAATAATGCCAAACTCTACTCCCTCGCCGCCGCGCATGGCATACACATTCGCTTCTCGTGCCCATACACCTCCCAATAAAATGGTAAAGCTGAGCGCGTTATACGTACAGTCAATGACATCATGCATCCACTCTTATTTTAGGCTAGTTTACCGCCTCGTTTTTTGGTTGAAGCTCTTCATCACGCCACTCACCTCCTTAATCGCCTCCCCACCAAAACCATTAGCGTGCCCTCCCCATACTTTGCTCTTCACCACATGCATCCTGACTACTTGTCTCTTCGTGTTTCTGGTTGTCTTTGCTACTGATACGTCTCCAACGTATCTATAATTTTTAATGCTCCATGCTTGTTTTTACACCATTTGCCTAATATTTCGTTACACTTTGTGGCACTTTTATGCATTTTCCGGAACTAACCTATTAACAAGTTGCCACAGTGCCAGTTTCCTGTTTTCTGCTGTTTTTGTGTTTCAGAAGTGATACACAGGAAATATTCTCAGAATTGGACGAAATAAGTTCTTGAAGTCTTATTTTGTCCGGGAGCTTCCAGTCATCCGAAGGAGTGTAGGAGAGGGGCCACCAGGGGCCCTCACACCAGGCTGGCGCGGCCCAGGCCCTGGCCGCGCCGCCATGGCATGAGGCCACCTGGCTCCACCTCTGATATCGCCCCTTCGCCTATAAAGACCCCCCGACGGGAAAAACCTAAGTATCCGATCACTTTTCCAGAACACATCGCGATCTGCCGCCGCCATCGACCCGAAGATCAGGAGGGTCCAGAAGCTCTTTCTGGCACCCTGCCAGAGAGGGGAATCGCCACCGGAGGTCTTCTTCATCGCCATGCTTGCCTCCGGAGCGATGAGTGAGTAGTCTACCTTGGACTATGGGTCCATAGCAGTAGCTAGATGGTTGTCTTCTCCACCATGTGCTTCATGTTTAGATCTCATGAGCTGCCCTACATGATTGAGATCACCGTTATGTAATTCTACATGTTTGGTTTGTTGGGATTCGATGAATATTGGTGTTATGATTGAGTTGCTATACTGAATTATATCTTTTGTTATCTCTATGTTGTTTATGATCTTGCATGCTCTCCGTTGTTAGTAGCTATCTTGGCCGAGTAGTTGCTAGTGACTCCAAGAGGGGGTATTTATGCTCGATAGTGGGTTCATGCCTCTAATTAACCTGGGGGAGTGACAGAAACCTCTAAGGTTGTAGATGTGCTGTTGCTACTAGGGAGAAAATAACATTCATATGCTCAAGGGCATATGCTTTGTTTACATTACACACTTTGCTTAATGCAATTATCTGTTGTTTGCAACTTAATACTTGTGGAGTTCTCGGATTGATTCGCCACAAGTGGATTATTAGTCATAGATGCAGTTGGATGGCGGTCTATGTATTTTGTTGTAATGCCCAGAGTAAATCTCATAGTGATCTTCTTGACATATCACGTTTATCTTTATTCTATCAATTGCCCAACTGTAATTTGTTTACCCAGCATGTGTTATTTATCTTATGGAGAGACACCACTAGTGAACTGTGGACCCCGGTCCTATTTCCATCATATTGCTATCACCTGTTTACTTTACTTGCACTGTTTACTTTATTCGCATATTCTACTGTTTTCCACTCGATACACTCATAACCTTTGTTTCAAGCAAACCGGTGAGATTGACAACCTCATCGCAAGTTGGGAGCAAAGTACTTGGTTGTGTTGTGTGCAGGTTCCGTGTTGGTACTGGCTGAAGACGAGTCAACAAGTATCGTAAAACGGCACCCTTGTTGGAGTGCTATTAAGCCAGTCAGCATCACCTTCAGTCGTTTGTCCCTTCTCTCCAAGATCGACATACCTTGGTTTCTTAACTGAGGGAAAACTAGCTGCTATACTCATCACACCTTCCTCTTGGGGTTCCCAACGGGCTGGTTGTTCACCACGCACAAGGACCAGCTGTTTTCTGGTGCCGTTGCCAGGGAGGATTGGAAGACTTCTGCGAGGGGAGTTTTCGCACGCACATCCTTTACTTTGTTATTGTTTTGCTTTACTTTATTTATTTTACCTGCATCATTTTATATCAAAAATCCAAAAAAATTAGAATCCTTGGTAGTTGTTATTTCTTTACTTTTAGTTCATCATGTTGATCCCTAAGTACGTTCTGGAGGACCTCTCAGTAGGTAGTGGTTCAATTATTGGAAAAAGTAACATTGAGGAGTTCTATAGTCACATTAGTATGCATGAGGAAGTTGAGGAAAAATCTTTGGTTGAGCTAGCTCCTAGTATTGAAGTTGCTTCTGCTTATTTAATTCACATGTTGGAAACTAGGTTTGCTAGTCTTAATCCTTTTATGCAATACATGTTCCTTAAGCTTCATGAAATTGAAGATCCTGAAAAGAAAGCTTTTATTTTGGAAGCTTTGTGCTTAGAATTTAAAGATGTCGTTATTGAAGCTAGAAAAGTTCTTAAACATTTTAATAAACTCGGTTCTCCTATAAAGGTTATTAGTACAAATGATGAAGGAGCCGAAATACCTATACCTAGCAAGCTCTTGGGATTAAGTGAAGCTTTCAAAAATAATTTTGACTGGATCTGTCCCAAAAATCTTTTTTGTGATTTGAGTGAACCAAGGCATGATCACAAAGGGTCTTCTAAAACTTATGTGGATGAAATACAATGCCTTATTGATAAGACTTCTTCAGTTGATCTTGATGCTTCATCACTTGATGTTACTTGATTCGCAATTTTCTGCGCCTAGCTCAAAGGCGTTAAAGAAAAGCACTTTTAAGAGATAACTCAATGTTTTATTTTCAGTACTCTTTCTTTTATTTGAGTCTTGGAAGTCATTACTACTGTAATGACCGCTCCTTATCTTGTTTATTTCGTTTTTGTGCCAAGAGAAGCCTTTAATTCGAGTGAGGTAAAGATTTGAGGATGTTGCTGTCCTAAAACTGTTTTCGGTGCTGCACCGTAAAAATTCGTATAAATTTTCTGTATATCTTTTGGACCTGCGATTTCTTGTGCGTATGCCCCAGGTTATATCCAAACTTTCGTTAGTTGAACACTTTTTGATTTGAGCAACAGAAAACCCCTCAAAAATTCGACCTTTGTCAGCTATTCTGTTTTGACAGATTTCTGCCATTATTTGTGTTTGCCGCTTTATCGCTTTCTTTTGAGTTCTTTTGATCACGGAACTTTTGGGGAAGTTGCTACAGTAGTATGTGCTATATATGTGGTGGTTTTGAGTTGAAACCTGAAGCAAAAAGAGGTTGATTATATGTTATGCTACACTAATGTTGCTAATAGAATTGTGTTTAGTTTTGTATGAAGAAAGTTTTCAAGTGTAGGGATTGGAGAATGATGAGATGAGTTGAAGAATGGACAAAAGCTCAAGCTTGGGGATGCCCATGCATCACCCCAAGAAATATCCAAGAAGTACAAGCGTCAAAGCTTGGGGACGCCCCCGAGGCACCCCTTCTTCATCGGCAAAAATCAGGTCACCTTTCAAGACACTATATTTTTATTGCTTCATGCACTATGTGTTTTTCTTGAAGCGTCAGTTGTTTTAGTTTTCTTTAGTTAGTTTAGTTTTGTTTGCTGCAATAAATAGTTGGACCCCAACAAATTTCCTTTGGAGGAGATGTACTTGTTTTCATTTGCAAAGAACACTCCATTTTTTATTCTTACAATTTCACCGGGTGTTCTTCTTTTTCCGCTACTGCTTTTGGTTTTCGTTTTTGCCTTGATTTGCGTTCAGACCTTGTCATATCTTTTCATCAAGGTGTATTTTTGCCTCTGATCTTTATTGGTTTTCATCAAAAGAGGTGTCTTTAAAAATATCAAATGGTGTTGGAAAAGAGAAAAAGCTTTATGCAAAAAAGTGGTACAAGAAGGAGCTTGTGTAGACTGTGGCTTAGGCTTTTTCATGTCATGCTTGATGTATTTTTGATAGTATGCTTAGTGGTTTTTCTGTAGCATGACTTGTCTCAAATAACTGAGATTGCTTAATGAGCCTTTGAAAAATCATGCGTTGTTTTTATTGTATGGAAGCATTATTTTGGTTTTCTCCTTGATGCTTTATTTGGGTTGACTTGGCGCATGCTCACACATGTTAGACTCTTACAAAGTCACCAATAGCCTCTATGATAATTTAGTTTTTGACTTTTGATGCCATCTTATGCTTCTTTTAATGTCGCATTGTCGCTTTGCATGATTATGGCCATTATTGCTCTCTTAGTTGGTCGCTCCCAGTCTTTTGCTAGCCCTCGCCTTGTACTGAGTATGAGCTCTACTCGTGCATCCAACTCATAAAAGCCAAAGTTTTCCCAAGTGTCCACCATACATACCTACTAGCAATTTGCTATTCTAAGTAAATTTGACTTGCTTTTATTTTCTCTTCAAATTAAACTCTTACCAATGTTATGCGAAATTCGGTCAGTAAAGCTCTCACGAACCGGAAGGCACACTTTACTTTTTCCTGTTCTTAAAAATTTGACATTGTGGTCTCTTCTGTTGAGTTGTTATGCTTGCAAGTTGTAAGTTGGAGACTAGCCCAGCCATGCAGTCATGGGCAAGCTTTCAACATTGCACTTCTTATTTGAGTTGATATCGTGATCTTTTGTTTATGGATGCTCGCGGTGTGAAATAAATTAGGAATCTTGTGGGGATCATGGAGTTTGTATATGTGTTAGGGAAACGCTGGGCCACTAATCTAAGCCATGCATAATTCTTGGTGGAAATTTACAGCATATCCATGGTGAACATTCAACGATGCATCTCACAATAAAAAGCTAAACAATGGCAAATAAAAGAGATGTCGAGGTGTTCATTGTCTGCTTGTCCTGTCATTTTGATGTGGGATTGTTCCATGTCATCGGGCACGGAGGTACCTTGTTGGCGGTTCTCAATGATATGCATATATTTACAATGACAAGAGCCTTGCTTGGGACTCTAAGTAAAGTAGCATGAGGTTTGGGTACTCATATTCACGGGACACGAGGTTTTCAACTTATGATTTGTCAAGCATATGCATCATAATTGTTCTCGCATTAACTTTAACCATTCAAGATATTTATGATGGGGGCAATGAGAGCTCAAAGCCGGTAAGTACCATAATTTTTGAAGGTTATAAAACTTGCAATCACTGCTTCCCTCTGCGAAGGGCCTTTCTTTTACTTTTATGTTGAGTCACCACCTTCTATCTTTATGCACCATTAAGAGAGCATAGTTGTCATTCTTAGTATAATGTGCATTGTCCCAAAGTTTTCATTGATTGATTCATATTGTTGGTTTCACTTGTTCTCAAATTATTTGTATCTAGTCGCCCTCTTAAACTTGAAGGTGTCCTATGCATTTATGTTTTGCTCTCTTTGAAGGACAAGTTGAAAACAATTTGTATGTTTTTCCTTATGATTTGAACACATGTTTGACTTTTATTGTTTCATTTTCATGATCTTTTGTTTGTGTTCTTTTTCAAGTTTACAACATGGTTGCTAAGTTCTTATTGTCAAGATTATATCTTCATGCCCATGTTTTAAGTTCTTATGATCCCAGCTCACAAATGCTTACATATATGATCAAGATTGTGTCGGTGCATGTCACCTCAAAAATTATTCTTTTGTTATCACTTACCTACTCGAGGACGAGCAGGAGTTAAGCTTGGGGATGCTTGATACGTCTCCAACGTATCTATAATTTTTGATGCTCCATGCTTATTTTTACACCATTTGCCTAATGTTTTGTTACACTTCGTGGCACTTTTATGCATTTTCTGGAACTAACCTATTAACAAGTCGCCACAGTACCAGTTCCCTATTTTCTGCCATTTTTGTGTTTCACAAGTGATACACAGGAAATATTCTCGGAATTAGACGAAACAAGTTCCTGAAGTCTTATTTTGTCTGGGAGCTTCCATTAATCCGAAGGAGAGTAGGAGAGGGGCCACCCGGGGCCCTCACACCAGGCTGGCGTGGCCTAGGCCCTGGCTGCGCCGCCATGGCGTGAGGCCACCTGGCTCCACCTCTGACATCGCCCCTTCGCCTATAAAGACCCCCCGACGGGAAAAACCTAAGTACTCGATCACTTTTCCAGAACACATCGCAATCCGCTGCCGCCGTCGACCCGAAGATCGGGAGGGTCCAGAAGCTCTTCCTGGCTCCCTGCCGGAGAGGGGAATCGCCACCGAAGGTCTTCTTCATCGCCAGGCTTGCCTCCAGAGCGATGAGTGAGTAGTCTACCTTGGACTATGGGTCCATAGCAGTAGCTAGATGGTTGTCTTCTCCACCATGTGCTTCATGTTTAGATCTCATGAGCTGCCCTACATGATTGAGATCACCGTTATGTAATTCTACATGTTTGGTTTGTTGGGATCCGATGAATATTGGTGTTATGATTGAGTTGCTGTACTGAATTATATCTTTTGCTATCTCTATGTTGTTTATGATCTTGCATGCTCTCCGTTGTTAGTAGCTATCTTGGCCGAGTAGTTGCTAGTGACTCCAAGAGGGGGTATTTATGCTCGATAGTGGGTTCATGCCTCTATTTAACCTGGGGGAGTGACAGAAACCTCTAAGGTTGTAGATGTACTGTTGCTACTAGGGAGAAAACAACATTCATATGCTCAGGGGCATATGCTTTGTTTACATTACACACTTTGCTTAATGCAATTATCTATTGTTCGCAACTTAATACTTGTGGAGTTCTCGGATTGATTCGCCACAAGTGGATTATTAGTCATAGATGCAGTTGGATGGCGGTCTATGTATTTTGTTGTAATGCCCAGAGTAAATCTCATAGTGATCATCTTGACATATCACGTTTATCATTATTCTATCAATTGCCCAACTATAATTTGTTTACCCAGCATGTGTTATTTATCTTATGGAGAGACACCACTAGTGAACTATGGACCCCGGTCCTATTTCCATCATATTGCTATCACCTGTTTACTTTACTCGCACTGTTTACTTTATTCGCATATTCTACTATTTTCCACTTGATACACTCATAACCTTTGTTTCAAGCAAACCGGTGAGATTGACAACCTCATCGCAAGTTGGGAGCAAAGTACTTGGTTGTGTTGTGTGTAGGTTCCGTGTTGCTACTGGCCGAAGATGAGTCAAAAAGTATCGTAAAACGGCGCCCTTGTTGGAGTGCTATTAAGCCAGTCTGTATCACCTTCAGTCGTTTGTCCCTTCTCTCCAAGATCGACATACATTGGTTTCTTAACTGAGGGAAAACTAGCTGCTATACTCATCACACCTTCCTCTTGGGGTTCCCAACGGGCTGGTTGTTCACCACGCACAAGGACCAGCTACCCCAACACCGCATCCACTATGCCTCACAAACTCGCACCTCGGTCTAGTGCTTGTGTTTTTCTTGGTTTTTCACCTCATCATAAGGGCTATCGCTGCATGGACCTTGCCACTCAGCGCGTCCTCATTTCTCGCCATGTTGTTTTTGAAGAGTCTATTTTCCCCTTTTCCTCGCCGCAGCCTCCCTCTGCTGCCACTTACGAGTTTCTCGACGATGTTCCTTCTATCGTTGTTCCTCCGATTGCCCCGCATACTCCTATGGCGGTGCCCTCGCCGGCACCCTCTCCACCGCCCTCGCTGGCACCCTCTGCGCTGCCCTCACCGGCGCCCTCCGCGCCGCCCTCACCAGCGCCCTCTCCACCGCCTTCGCCAGTGCATGCGCCCTCGCCGGCGCCCTTGCCCGTGCATCGCACGCATAGCACCTCCGGCATACATGTTCCTCCCCGTGAGTGGCTTAACCTGCATGCTTCTGTCAACAGGTACTCGCCAGTTCCCTCCTCCGCACGTGCGGCGCTCAAGGATCCCAACTAGCTCGAGGCTATGACCGAGGAGTATCGTGCTCTTCTCGGCAACGATACTTGGGATCTCGTGCCTCCTCCTCGGAATGCCAACATCATCTTCGGCAAGTAGGTCTTTCGCCACAAGCTGAAGCCTGATGGCTCCCTTGACCGCTACAAAGCATTCTGGGTGCTTTGCGGCTTCTCTCAGGAGCAAGGCGTTGACTCCGACGAGACGTTCAGTCTTGTTGTCAAACCGGTCACGGTCCGCGTTGTCCTCTTCATCGCGCTCTCCCTTAAATGGGAGACTCGCCAGCTCAACGTCAAGAACGCCTTCCTCCACGGCAAGCTCGCCGAGGTCGTCTACAGTCGCCAACCCACCGGCTTCGTCGACTCTACTCGCCCTGAGCATGTCTGTCGGCTGAACCATTCTCTATACGGTCTCAAGCAGGCTCCTCGTGCGTGGTACCAGCGCTTCGCGACCTTCATCACCTCGCTCGGCTTCACGTGTTCATGCTCCGACACGTCCTTGTTCGTCCTTCAGTGCTTCGGTATCAAAAGCCTTAGCAAAATCAAGCTTTAAAATGATAGAATCTTGTCTAGTTTGCTTACATTGATGTATATACTCATAGGCCCAGCCAACACAATCTTGAATTGTTCTTGATTTTAGAAAACCATATTGGTTCACATGCACCATCTCAAGAATTCTCTCTTGCAGACGATTGGCCATTAATTTGGTAAGTAACTTCAGACATATATTGAGTAGTGAGATTGGTCTAAAATCATTAGGTCCTTCAGGAGAGAGCACTTTGGGAATCAAGGTTATGAACGAGTCATTGATACTTCGTAGATTAACGGTCCCCTCCCAGAATTCGTGGCACAAACGATAGAAGTCATATTTGATCACAGGCCAACATACCTTTAGAAACAGTTCAGAAAAACCATCCGGCCCCGGCGATTTATCACTAGGCATATGAGAAACCACCTTATCAATCTCTTCTTGAGTAAAAGGTTGACATAGTGTCCAGCCCCTCCAACTGAACAAAATAATGAGAGAAATCAAAGTTGTCGGTGACTGGTAATGATAAACCCAAGCGATTGCGAAAAGAATGCCACAAAACGCCCGCTTTCTCTCCATGATCTTCTGCAATTGATCCATCATCTCGTCTCAGCGTGGCAATAGTATTTTTCCTATATCAGATTGTGGCCATTGAGTGGAAAAATGATGTGTTTTCATCACCAAATCTTGCCCAACAAGTTGTACACTACTTTTTCCAATATTCTTGTTTGCATAAAAGAAGATGCTGCAGCCTGCTCTTGACAATAGTACGAAAGTTCCATTCAGAAATATGTAGTGTCCTTTGCTCCTCATATCCATCCAACAGAAGAATTATTTCATTGCAATTATCAATCAATGTATTTAGAGTTGACATGCTAGTACTCCATTTTTTAGTCCCTTTCTCAAGAGTTTAAATTTGGCAGAGAGACATTTGGCACTGTCCCCTGGGAAGTGAATATCCCATATCGTTTTAACCACATCAAGAAAACCAGGCATCCGAGTCCAATGATTTTCAAATCGGAACACTTTGGGTTTAGGGATAGAGGTACCAATAGAGACGACACATGGCACATGATCCGAGACTGGTTTTCCCAAAGGCTTGACAACCGTGTTAGAAAATTTCAGCGTCCAAGCAGTAGACGTAAAGAACCAATCTAACTGTACCAGCAAATGGGTCATCTTGCATGTTGCTCCAAGTGAATGCCCTACATTTGATTGGTAATTCAACAAGACCATGGTAGCTTAAAATTTCATTGAATGTGGCTATGTCGCTCATATTTGCCCCTGTACGGTTACGATTTTCAACAAACCGATAAAAGTTAAAATCTCCCACAAGGAGCCAAAGTTCATCATCAGCAATGTTGAGGTGAAAAAGCCAAGCGACAAAGTTCTGTCGTTCAATTCCTTCACAGGGACCATAGATATTTACTAGCACAAATTTTTCCGAAGAAATATTTGAAGAAAAATCTAGTGCAAGTCCAAAGCTCTCCTCTAACAAAATGTGCCCGGTGAACATGTTACCAATCCAAATAACCAGTAAGCCACCTGAGGCACCATCCGATGGGACATAGGCAAACTTATCAAAACGACAAGGAGCAAAAAAAAAAATTATAAAGCTGGCATCAAACTCCATTTTGTTAGTTTCTTGAAAGCACACAATATTCGCATTACTTTCTTCTATTTTGTTACGAATAGAAGGCCACTTATCCGCACTATTAAGACCACGAACATTCCAGCTCAAAACATTCCAGCAACGGTTAACAAGACACATGAATGAAGTCTCGTTCAAAACAAGCAACTAGAAAGAGATAACCAGTGACTGAATGATAAACAGTCACTCAGTGCGACCCTGCAAGAGGCGCTCTTCCGTGAGCTCATTAGGGTCAATTTGGCACTTCTCAACGCCAATGCGTTGCATCTCAGCGATCAGCGATCTGGAGGACTGCAGGTGTAGAAGCTTTGGGCACCGACGATGTTTTGCGACGAGAAGGTTGATACGGCAGAGCCTGCTCTTTGTATCCTTCTTTACGAATTCCCTTTACAGCGATCGATCGCTCGAGCAATCACTTTCTGTCTGTGTGGAGCGCTCCATCGCTATGATTGTTCAGCTCTCATGCATTGTGTCAGGTAGAAAAAGTGGTCTCCTCCTATTCCCTTTCATTATGCGTTCACACCTATTTCTTTGTCTTGTATGTTCACACACTTTGAGGAGTGCTTGGCTCTAGTTCCTTAATCTTTTTATTAGCCATGCATGCATTAGTTTAGAGATGCTAGGCTAGCTACGTCTTATGCATGCATAGCTTTGAGAAGGCATACATGCACACACGTAATCTATTTTTTCAATTCCCCTTTTTTGTATCAAATTCGATATTAATTAGATTACCTTTTTTAATTCCCTTTTTTGGGCTAGTGGTTTTTCTCAATTCCCTTTTCGGGCTAGTGGTTTTTATAGGGGAAATAATGGGTGGGGAAAACCACTTATAACTCAAATAAAGTATAATAAAATTGATACAATTCCCTTTTTAGTTATTTGGTACGTTAATTCATGTTCCTTTGGACCAAATTGTATAGTTCCCTTTTTCGGGCTAGTGGTTTTTATGGAGAAAATATCGGGTGGGGATGACCACTTATAACCACTTATAACAAGTGGGAAAATTAACTTTTGGGGTCGATAACATTTTAGATTACCATTAGTACATAACGGGTAGAGTGTTGATAACTTTTGAGCTAAAAAATTCATCAAAATATTCTAAATGATATTATCTGTTGGGGTCGGTAACTTCACATATTTACTATTCATAACGAATGGGCAGATGGTTGATAACTTGTGAGCTAAAAAAGGTGTCAAAATATTCAATATGAAAATAAGTTTTGGCATTGGTAGTTTTTTACATTTACCGTTGATAAATAACGGGCAAAGGGTTGATAACTTATGTGCCAAAAAATCACAAAATATTCTAAATGAAATTAACTTTTGAGGTCGACACTGTTCACATTTACTATTGATAAATAACAGGAAGATGGTTGGTAATTTTTCACATTTACCATTGATAAATAACGGACGGAGGGTTGATGACTTGTGAGCTAAAATAGTCGCCAAAATATTCTTAATGATATTAAATTTTTTGGGTCAGTAACTTTTCACATTTACCATTGATAAATAACGGACGGAGGGTTGATAACTTGTGAGCTAAAAAAAGTTATCAAAATATTCTAAATAATATTAAGTTTTAGGGTTGATAACTTCTCACATTTACTATTTATAACTAATGGGAAGAGAGGTTGATAACTTGTGAGCCAAAAATGGTGTCAAAATATTCCATATGATATTAAGTTTTGGTGTCAGTAACTTTTCACATTTACCGTTGATAAATAATAGATAGAGGGTTGATAACTTGTGAGCAAAAGAATGTCAAAATATTCTATATAAAATTAACTTTTTAGGTTGCTAAATTTTAAAATTTACCATTGATAAATCACGTATTGAGGGTTGATATAACTTTAAAATTTACCGTTGATAAATCACGTATTCAGGGTTGATAACTTTTAGCCTGGAAAAAAGTTGTCAAAATATTCTAAATAATATTAAGTTTTAGGGTTGATAACTTCTCACATTTACTATTCATAACTAATGGGAAGAGAGGTTGATAACTTGTGAGCGAAAATGGTGTCAAAATATGCCATATGATATTAAATTTGGGTGTCGGTAACTGACGAGGGTTAACTCGACAAATGTCCTAGATGAAGGACTTCGGATCGGGGAGATATGGCATTGGATGAACTCGAAGGTAAAGTTAGTCGAAATAGGTGTATATCGAAAGTAAACTTGGGTGTTGAACCTGGCTTGCTTTCAATATGGCCTGCACCGTCCCCTCCTGGCCCCTATATATAGGTGGCCAGGTCTCGAGGATCGGGTAGGGTCCGATACAAATTACAATATCGACATACGGTAAGAACTCGTATCTCGACTATTATTACAATTGGGCCTAGCTTAACGGGCCTCAGGGGTATTCAACTAGCGGGCTCTATTAGCTATACCCCTGTCAGTAGCCCCTGAGATTCTACCAGAATTGCAGATTCGGGTTGAATCTCTAATCTTTAAATCTTTGACTTGATCAATTCTTTGACTTCTTTATATCTTCAAATCTTCGACTTGGTCTTTCGACTTATTTTTATGATAATATTTTGCAAGGGGTTTTGATGAACAAGCCTGACAACTCTGACGGATCAAGAGGTCAGTTAACTACCGGAACAGATACTTGTCACCTACTTCAAATTCAATCCCCTTGGACTTGAATTCGGGATACCGGTCAAACCCATTCTTTTGCCGCATTTAGGACTTACAAAGAATGAGTCCCAGTGGTTCTCAGGGTACCCAGTGCGTCCACCAGAATTTTCTTCGCGTCGTAGACACGGATACATACCAGCAGAGCGTATCCATGTGCGTATACCAGGCCATACAGGACGGATCCCGGGGTCTTATCTTCGTGATAAATCACGGCATTCGAGTTTCGTTGCGATAACGCAACTCGAGAATCACATATCGCAGTCAAATTTTGACTGAAAATATTCAGGTTATACAACCATAAAAACTCGCTCCCCATGGGAGTAACAATGTTTCATCGCATACTCCTTCACTTTCCGTGCTCTAGTGCTTGTCAATAAATATCGTCGTGTGCGCGCTCAGCGCTCCCGATGGGAGTAGCCCCCGAGGCTATAGTCGAACAAAACTTTTTTTGAGTATAGGCTCAAATATAGTGTACTCCATCATTGACAAGGTTCTTCCCCGGCAATACCCATGTCGAAGGGCTTTCGATCTAAGAAACGTATTGGGGACCTGGCGAACTCGATGGCGATCAGACGAAAGCAGAGGGACACGAGGATTTACCCAGGTTCAGCCCCCTCGAAAGGTAAAAGGCCTACGTCCTGCTTGTCTGACTTTGTATTGATGGTGTGGTTGCGATGATGGTGTTACAATGGCGGCGTAGATTGGATCTAGCCGAAAACAGAGAGCTCTAAGTTGTCGAGCGCTCCGGCGTGAGGTGGGTGGAAAAGCGTCTAGGGTTTCGAGACCTCCCTCCCAGCCTTTTATAAGTCAAGGCTAGGTCTCAGGAGTGTCTCTCAAGCCAAGTACAGATCGGATCAACCGAGGACTAGTCTAACTTGGACTCCTCGAAATCTTGCTTGTGCACCAAGTATTGCTCCTGGGCCGCGCCAGGCCACTGCCTTGATAGGCCTCGAAAGCCTTTCGTGAGACACCCTTCCCGGACCGAAAACCAGGTAGGCGAATATCAGGGGCCCATTTGTCATTCCTTCGTCAGTAGCCCCCGAGTGCCTGGGATAGCCGAAGACTATGGCAGCGACTCCTCCCGAAAGTCTTCCCAGCCGCCCCCGATATGAGCACTTGGCCTGTAAAGCTGCAAATGTACGGAGGTCATTTGAGTAGTATGCTTGTTTTGGTACGAGATTTTCGAGCCACTCTCATTTAGAGCCTCGAAAGTGCTAAGTTGGGTTTGCAGAGGGATGTGCATAACCGGCCTGAGACTCACGCCGGGTCTCAGTTAATTGCATTGCTGCAAAGACATTTGGTTAGCTTACTCAGATTCGAGTCCCCCGACTCGAACCCGCGTGGGCTGGTGCTACTCCGACCTGAGCCGTGTTGGACTTACCAAATCGGAGCCCAGTTCATTTGTGAGGCACCCGATGCGTCCATCGGTGCAAGCTTCATACCGTAGGTATGGAAAATTTCTGACAGAGCGCGTTTGATACGAATACCGGGCCATCCGGTGTTGCAAACCGTGGACTTACCTTCGTATTTGACATACGGCATCCGAACTGGTATATTGCCACCAAGATTCGGGCATGTTGATTGAGGAGCGTTGATAGCTCAAAAGAAAGGTTCAAAAGAGGATGATTCGACGGTCTATAACTCGAGCTCGAATTCTTTGAAGCCACCACTGGGCCAAAAAGGCAATTCGAAAGAGATAATCCGAGGGACCGAAGCCCTGCCTCGAATATCTAGAAGGCGCTGCTGGCCCGAAAGAGATAACTCGAGGGGCTGAAGCCCCGCCTCGAATATCTAGAAGGCGCTGCTGGCCCGAAAGAGATAACTCGAGGGGCCGAAGCCCTGCCTCGAATATCTTGAAGGCGCTGCTGGCCCGAAAGAGATAACTCGAGGGGCTGAAGCCCTGCCTCGAATATCTAGAAGGCGCTGCTGGCCCAAAAGAGATAACTCGAGGGGCCGAAGCCCTGCCTCGAATATCTTGAAGGCGCTACTGGCCCGAAAGAGATAACTCGAGGGGCTGAAGCCCTGCCTCGAATATCTAGAAGGCGATGCTGGCCCGAAAGAGATAACTCGAGGGGCCGAAGCCCTGCCTCGAATATCTTGAAGGCGCTGCTGGCCCGAAAGAGATAACTCGAGGGGCTGAAGCCCTGCCTCGAATATCTAGAGGGCGCTGCTGGCCCGAAAGAGATAACTCGAGGGGCCGAAAAATTCCCTCGAAGGAACAAAAGACAGAGTCGTCGAAAAACTCTGTGTATATTCGGATGGCACAGAAGGGAAGAGCATAAAAGACCTCAAAGAAAACCCAGTCAAAAGGCCGTCTGAGTGCAAGAGGTGCGTACCTTCGAGACTCGAAAGAACTTTCGCCAATCTTTGCCCTTTGAGTCGAAAAGAATCAACCTACCCAAAGAAACGCGTCATCGCTGACGATATGCCTCATCGAGTTGTCACGTCATCTTCTGCAGGAATGACCTGACCCTGCCAGGACTAGATGTATGGTGGGCCCCTCGGCCGCGCGTCTCGGCCGTTGATAGAATTTGACCGCACATCCCGCGCGTGGGTGAGAAATAACCGGCGCGGTTTCCTTGATTACCGTGCGTAGTGGACGCCGCGGTGCCCTCGTGCTGACATGTGGACGGCTGGATCAGCTCAGTCGTTTCCACTTCGCCGTGGACGGCTGAGATCTGACGCAGATTCCTAGAGGTGGAATAAATAACGGTGGCAGGGTAAACAGTCCGTCCCACTCCGCTGCCACCATCTTCTTCCTCGCGCATTGCTCCTGTAGCTCTACTTTCTCACCTCCATTTCCGCAACCCTCGCTGCGCCCTGAGGCCATGGGTAAGAGGAGCTCCACTGCCACCGGTGCCGCTGCTGCCGCCAAGAAGGCCAAGACGGCCGACGCCGAAGGCTCCGCCGTTGGCCGTTGGGTCCAGACCAAGGTCGGGAACAAGGAGTTGTCCCAGGCCGAGAAGATGGGCCTGCTGAAGAACGCGCCGGCGGAGTCGCTCGCCGCCGGTCCGGAGATCGTTCCCCGGCCTCCTCCTGGATTCCGGGTAATCTTCATTGCCTTCTTGCTGCGGGGTTTGTCTTTTCTCCCGCATCCTTTCCTCCGTGGTCTTCTTTTTGCTTACGGGATTCAGCTCCACGACCTGAATCCCAATTCCATCCTTCACATTGTGTGCTTTATCACGCTCTGTGAGTGCTTCCTGGGGATCGAACCCCACTGGGCACTGTGGCGCTGAATCTTCGTGATTCGGCACCCTCTGCCATATCAAACCGGCGGTTTCGGCGTCCAAGTGCGCCCAGACGTCGAGTATTTCAACCTCCAAACGCCCGAAAACAATCCCGGGTGGAGGACGAAGTGGTACTACGCCAAGGACAAATCCTCCGACGGTGAAAACTTCGGACTCGAGGAATTCCATCCCACCGGCGTTCTTCGACCTCGCGTCTCCTGGAGACACGACCTTTCAGACGAGGAGCTGAAGATTACGGAGCCGCTGATGGAGAAGATCCAACAGCTTCGAGCTACTCCGAAGAAGGAGCTTTCGGGGATCTAGCTCATCCGAACCTTCATCGAACGTCGAATCCAGCCGCTCGCTGCTCGAGCTCACTGCATGTGGGATTACAGCGATCGCCGAGATTCGACCCGCATCTCCCAGGACGAGCTGCACGAGGCCGAGATCGACGAGTGCGTACGCACCATCACGAACATCAAGAAGAAGGATCCCGTGCCAAAAATCTTCGGCGCCGTAGCCTTCAGCAAGGCCTTTCCCCGCACCAAGGTACGATCTTGATCTTAATCGAATGCCTTCCTTATTTCTTAGCCGAATCGACCAGTATCGAATGCAGTCCACGTCCCTGTGCAGGTGATTGACATAGCTCGATGCTATCCGCCCCAGCCCGAGATGGGCGAATATCCGGGGCATGACTTTGCCGAAGTACCGGAGGGATCGACCTCCACCGCTCCATCGCCTCCGAGGGCCCCGAAGAGACAACAAATTGCGGACGTTGTCAAAGACTCGGAAGACCTCGATGACACCCATTTTACTTCAGGTGATGATGTCAACAGCGTGATCCCTGCTTCGCCTTTGAGCCGCCGTCCTCCTCCTCGAACAGAGAGGAAAACCCTTCCGAAGTTCGGGATCGACGCATCGTAAGTTTTCCTTCGCGCATCTCGGGGTCTTGTTTCAACTTGATTGTCCGATTCTGACGTTGATGCTTGTCTCAGATCTTCCACCGAGGAAACGTCAACCTGTCTGGGGGATCAAGACCAATACCAGGTCCGACCCCACGACGATGCCCTCGAACAAACTGCAGACTCACAGGAGAAAGCTGCCGATGTTGCCGCCCCCGAGGCCGCTCTGACGAAGCCTTCGACCTTTTCCAAGAAGAAGGCGATGGAACATGAGTTCGTGCTTGTCTCCTCGTCTGACGGGCCTTCCGGTCCTAACAACCATGTAAGTTTGAAGATTTTCCACTTGCGCTTTGCGTGTTTGACCATTAGTAGCCCCCGAGGGTGAGTCTAAGTGTTTACACTTAGGCTTGCCCTCCAAACAATGACTCGAAGGTTAATATTTTGCCTTGCCTTCTTTAGCCTATTGTTAGGGACCTGTCGAAGGTTTGTAGGAGCTTCTTCGCCTTAAAGGAAGAGAACCGAAAGCTGTCCGAGCAGCTCGACGAAACTCGTCGTGAGTACTGCCACCTTACTTGTAAAATTTTGCTTTGTGTATGATATGACGCTTCTTTTTCTGACGACATCCTTTTACTAATTAGGGATTGGGGCCCAGGCTGCTGCTAACAAGACTTCCCTGAAATCTCAGCTGGACAATCTTGCCACTGAGAATTCGGGTTTGAAGGCTAAAGTCACTGAGCTGAACGACGAAATTGCCTGACTGAAGGTCGAATCGTCCGAAGCTCAGGAGCGTGCAAAGAAAAGCCGCCTGGACGCCGAAACCCGAGAAGGAGAACTTCACCAGCGCCTGCAAACTTTGCTTGATGCCTTGCGTGGTGAGTTCTCGAGCTTTGTCTAGATTACTTTTTAGGCCGAACAGTCCCATTGTTGACCTGGCGGTCTGCTCTTTCATGTAGGTGCTGCCGAATTGGACGCCGG
The DNA here is from genome assembly GCA_007115705.1 of Dactylis glomerata. NCBI lineage: Eukaryota > Viridiplantae > Streptophyta > Magnoliopsida > Poales > Poaceae > Dactylis > Dactylis glomerata. Next base: position 202,366 of record QXEO01001820.1, read on the forward strand.
AGCGATGAAGGTGCCCGCTGAAATCGAATCCAGTGTCGGCTTCGCCGAACGCCTGAGTCGAGAGGTTGTGAACCTCCTAGCGCGGGTGCGGTCGACACTTGTTCGCGTTCGGGATACGTCTGTACCCGACTCGACCAGCGACACTATGGCGGGGATCCTCGAAGCTCTGGCAGTTAAGGCGGACGGCGAAGACCCTTTACTTGCCGCAGTACGCCGACAGGTAACTATTGGCTCCGAGTCTGTCTTCTCCATGATGATGATGCACGATGTGGAGTTCAACGCTGACAAGGTCACGAGCACGTACCCGAAAGACAAGGACGGACGCGACAAGTCCGCCAAGACTTATGTTACCCGTGCTCGTGAACTGGCTGCCCGAATGATGAGTTTTCTGGCCGAGAGGAACGAGAAGCGTGCAGCGGCGAGGGCTCGGAGGCGTGGCGCATCCGGCGCACCGTCTAGCAAGGCTGGTAGTTCAGCGTAGTGCGAGGAATGCTTCTCGCCCACTTGTAATTAGCTTTCGTGGTCTTATGCCGAGGGCAATGATCCTGACTAGGACTTCTTTCTGGTGTAAAAATTGCTCCTTTGTTATGTTTATCTGCTTGTCATTTGGCTGCCGAATGCTTGTATGTGATGCTCGACTCCTCGTGCAGGATCCTTCGCTGATTTCTGGTACTTGGCCTGTTTCGTACGAAACGGTTAGCAGTACTTCTGGTGCCGTTGAGCGAAGAACTCCTTCCTCAGGCGAATTGTCGCTGATTCGATCGTTGCGTGACCAACTCCAGAATACTCATCGTCAACTGAAGGTGGTTACTGCCAAGGTCGACGTTGCTCTGTCGAAGGCGTCGCATGCTGCGGACTGCGAGAAATTTCTTCTCGACGAGATCGAGAATCTTGGAAAATCTCTGAAGTGTGAGTCTCTAGACCTCTTTCGCTGTGTGCTGTGACTTGAGTGTGCAGGATTTGATCTTCGTCCTCTTTTCGCAGATGTGTGCCTCAACAGTGCTGCCGAAGCCCGGCGCGTGAATTTGCATCTTGTTGCTGCTCAGACACATGCCAATTCTGTTGCTGACAACTTCTGGGCTGATCGGTCGAAAGCAATGAAACTGACACTCCTTCAGGATAGGATTGCTCAAGCTGGTGCATTGTCTGAGACGAGCCAGAGCGCACTCGCGCTGGTGCATCAGGCGATGTTCCCGTTGAACAATCAGCCCGAAGGCCTGCCGGCATTGCTCGATCGATTCGAGAATGGAAATGCTGTGTATTCCTTTGTCCGGGAGCACTTGCGCTGCGGGGCTGTGGTTGCACTTGCTTTCGTGTGTGCTCACTACCCTGAGATCGACCTAGAGCTTCTGAAGACACTTCCTCCGT